>JAJJMA010076622.1:0-22014 GCA_023529015.1 Papaver nudicaule
GTGGACAGTTACGAGAAGATGGCGCGAGTGGGCATGTTCCACACGACTCAGGCAGTTACGGAAACCAACGCATGTCCTCCACTCCTCCACTCTTCCACGACTTCCACCTTCTCTGTCGAGAGATCAGGGTGAGTTCAAACTATAAATAGAGGCCTCCTCTATCTTCCAAGGCAGAGACGTTCAGAATACCTAGAACACACAAAACAGAAACAACCAGAGCCTCAGAGAAAACACCTGAGAATCAAACACGTTTCTAGCCTTGGAGATTTCCAGTCGACTTCACGACGGAGATCTTGAATTCTTACACCCAAATTACATCCTCAACCTGATCTCAAGTTTCTTCGCTGTTTCCCTCCCTAGACCAACCTCTATCCTCTCTGTGACCGAAGTAAGACGGGAACGACCATCCTTGGTTTAGGCTTGTCTTGTTCGACTTTGATCTCCGAGCACTACGAAAGTACCCAGAGACGGTACATTGTTTTTCCAGGTAAAAACAAAGCCGTAAGGGCCCTACGAGCTATATGACATAGTCTTCTACCCACAAGACACCCTGTTAGCGGTGGGTACTTTGCACATAAGCTACATAAGCTAATGATGCATTTGGACCCACTACCATACGACCATGAGGACCTTTTTTTTTAGGCGTCGAAGGGACGATAAATGGGATTAACATCTACCTATAAAGGTGGATGGAACCCCGAGGCAGCTAACTTGCTTCCATTCACGGGAAGGGCAAGCAGGTTACGGAGCCAAGGGACCTCCTCTAAAAAATCAAAACAAAGCCTCGAGGAGGGGCTACCGAGAACATATGGTACGAATTCTAGGTCGCGATAGGAGAATAGTACCATGTCTAAGCTCCAGCCTTGACCGGCACTCCCCCATTGTGCTACTTTATTACCGAGGCAAAGCATAACAGCTATCCACCATAAGTTCCCTACTTTACTTGGGATAAATGGATTATCGGGACACCACCATGTTCTCTCGAAGGATACCTAGTATCCTAGATATCCACCCAATATACTGAGGCAAAACGGGTACATATGGCCTCGATAGCCAGTGTTTGATTTAAAACAGGCAAGTAGCTAAAAGCCTTTGGGAAGGGTGATCCGTAAGCCCCCACTAGCTTGGTTTACTATCTCTCACATTGAAGTAAGCCCCGGAATTGCGCCTCGAGTAACCTTAGGAGCCTAGAATATTGCAAGGTCAACTTCGTGCCTGATTGCGAGGTTCCTAGGCATAAAACAATGCAAAAAGAAAAACTTTCTAAAAACAAAAACTTTCCTTTCATATATATATATTCAAAATAGCAAGCAGATACATATATGGATAATAAGCGACAAAGAAAATCTATTCATAATACAAAGACCAAAGGCACAGAGACTCGCTACTAGGCCTCAACAGAGAATCCGACAGACACAACATTATGGCAAGGGGAAGGGAAAATCTTCATCGAATCCCAGAGCTCCTCCTCAATTTCCAGGTCCTTTTCATAAGTTCCAAAGCCGGAAAGGTCTACCTTCAAAGGGGTGTCTTCCCTCATAGGCTTAGCATCCTCTTCATCATTATATCCTGCCGAGGACTCTTGAAACAAATAACTATTTTCCTTATTAAAAACAACATTGATACCACCACCAGTGTTTCCTTTAACGGATTCCCCAAGATCCTGCACAACATCCTCGGCTCCGCTCCTAGTTTCTGCTTCGGCATCACCCTCGGGAGGGTCCCTCGAATGATCTTCGGGATGACCTCCGGAACCTCCTCAATCACCATCATCAGGATCGTCACCATCATCATTGCCAGAGCCTTGGTCTTCGGACACATCCCCTAGCACCCCTCTTCTTCATAACTCTTCCCTAGCCAACCTTACAAAAACCTTATGGGGAAGTAAATCCGCATCATTTGGGAGTTCCACGTCAGAGTCATCCGCACCAAAGACTCCATAGCTGGGAGGCTCAATACCAATATTCCTAAAAAAGAGATCGACCATGTTTCCGACAGGCCATACTCGTAGCCAGGGAAGTAGTCAACGCTGACCGAGCGAGCAGTTCTTTAGCAGCTTCTCTATGTTTTATTTGAGGGCGGATGATGGCGAAAGCGTTAACAATATTCCTCAAATTTTCTTGACACTTAAGAAGAAAATCTCGCTCAGAAGTTACATCCTCGGCACTTCTCTTCGCGTCCTCCGAGCGACGTTTGCGTTCAGCCTCCAGCTCTCGAGAATGTCTGTTCGCATCAGCAATTCGAAGTCGACGTTCTTCGGCCAACTCTTTCAATAATTGCTCAACTTTCCTCACGAACTCCAACTTCTGATCAGACTTAAATACCAGTTGATTAGCGATGTCATCTCTTGCGGCTTCGGCATCTGCAACCTTCTTTAACAAATTAGCTTTGATACCTGCGAAAACAAAAAACAAGCACAAGTGAAGGAGATGAGATACCCGACTATATATTCTGAAGAACACAACAAAACATCAAACAAGGTGATTAGGGCAAGTATCCTACTTTCTTTAACAACCATATATTCAGTAAATTCATGCTGATTAGTAAAACGAGGTTGGGTAGCTCTCTCCCTAATGTCTTCAGTTGAGACCCATCCCAACTGGGCAAGCTCTAGTCGATATTCGTCGATCATCCGAGAAAGGTGGTCTTTCGAGGTTTTAGCCTTCGCAAGATCCTTTCTTACCTCATTAACTCCCCCCTTCAAACCGTCATTCTCCGAAGCTAGCTCTTTGTTGGCATTCTTCAAAGCTGCCACTTGAACTCTTAAATTCCTGATATCCTGCTCTAACTTCTCAATCACCACCCTGCCAGACGCACTAATCGATCTCTCCTTACGAGCAGAATCTCGCTCTTGCGTCAAGCGAGTTACATCCAGCTGAAAATAGTGCATCTCTCGGGCACTCTTTTGATTTTTATTCTTCTCTTCCTCAAGTAAACGCTCGGTTTTTATCCTTTTCTTCTCCTCGGTAAAAAGATTCTCAGTTTCGAGTCTCTTCCTCTTACATTAGTCCTGATCATCCCAAGCTTTATTCCTTTCTCTCACAAGCTTCTCGATTTCACCTCGATGGCTCCCATCACCATCACATGCAATATGGGTAGACTTACGACCCTCTTGGGAATAAGTATTAAGAGCCAGTTTAGCTTCGCGGAGTTCTTCTCCCCTTCCTCTAACTCTATTTTTTTAGAAAGCAATGATAACAAGAATTTTCGCAACACAAAAGTACAAAGAAAAGCATAATCATAAGATAACAAATTCATACCTATTTGTTTCATCTTTTCACGTGCGCTACGAGTCTTTTCTGCAGCAAGCTCTTCTTGCATTCGAAGAAACTTTCGCTCAAAATACTCAGCCTCACCAAACTAGCCAAAGGAATAAGACAAGAAACCAGATGCATGGTGATCTCCCTATCAAAAATACAAAAGCACGCTAATTTTTAGCCAAACTCAAAGTGCGACGGTAAAATCTCGAAGAAAAGCGACTTACCATTTGAAGCATAGCTAGATTCTCCTCGTAAGACAAAGGGGGATGGCGAAGATCGTACTCTACTCTAAGGCAGTCACCTCCAATCACATCACCAA
Source organism: Papaver nudicaule (assembly GCA_023529015.1). Classification (NCBI taxonomy): domain Eukaryota; kingdom Viridiplantae; phylum Streptophyta; class Magnoliopsida; order Ranunculales; family Papaveraceae; genus Papaver; species Papaver nudicaule. The sequence continues at coordinate 3,580 of JAJJMA010076622.1, forward strand.
ACTTCTTACAGAATTCAGGGTCCAGAGGACAATGCAGTGGATCAGAGGCATGGGACTTGAAGCAGGATGAAACTTCCATGGAAAAATCACTAGGATTGTGATTCTCTCGAAGCACTTCTTTAAATCTCTTGGCAGTATACGGTTGGATGTGCTTGCCGGCAAAGCTTTGAGCAGGCGGAAACTTTGAACTACGAGGATAACTAAGAACTATATTCTTCGGAAGATCGGTGCCAATAGTCGAACCATCCTTTCGGGGAAGCAGGACATCAACCATAGGAACGGCCTTCCCCAAAGGTATGGCTGGCGCTTCGACTGAGGCAATGGTCGCTACAGTAGTAACGACCATGGCAGAGGCAGAGGCAGCAGAAGCCGAGGCATGCGTGCTCGATATAACGTCATTCGACACAGTGGCAGCAACCTTCTCGGAAGCATTAATAGGTGGCAAAGTAACAACCTTCGAAAGTGGCAACTTATTAGAGAGATCCACTCCCGTTTTTTCTCCCGATGGCTTCGTCACTACTTTGTGTTGAGTCGACAAAGCCGCCTTGGTGGATTTCTTAAACACAACCTTCTTACGAGGCTTAATAACCTTTTTTCTCTCCTCCCCAAACTCAAAATCCATTAATTCATCATCCAAACCTAAAACTTTGACAGGCACAACATTGCCCTGCAGGAGAAGAACCGTCTTTCTCAGGTATCAAATAGAGGCAAGCATTCATACTCCAGAACAAAAACACATCTTAGGACAATTAGTATTTGTTACCTGATCCATAGTCTCTTCTCCTGCACGGGGACGCTTTAAGTTTTTTGAAACATCCTCAGAAACACCTTTCCCCTTTCTTAAAATTTGGCGAGATAACTCTTTCTCCTCATCAGGGAAATGAATAGTAAACAGATGCTGAATTGGGAATTGGTGGCCTGCTTCGAATTGCGTCCGAGGAAAAAAGAGGCCTGCATCTTTCCAGCCTCGGAGAATGGGGCCAGCCAACAGCACAGGCTCCGAGTACCAGTCCTCGTCCATCGAGTAGTCTAGAGAGCCAGGGATTATGTTCACCCTCCCTTTCACAATTTTGAAACAAACACCCCAAGGGGCTGCCTCGTTATCTAACGCCAGAAAAGGCTCGTAATTATGAAAAATTTCTCGGAGGTAAAGTAAAACTTCGCCGTGGAGCCAGCCTCAGAATTATCTTCGGAGCGGGAAATCCATTCATTGATTAGATAATCGAACTGCAAGTAAGTTGCATTATCCCACGAGGACTAGGTAGGGAACAGAGGATCTCAAGGAATAAAGGGTTGGATGGCCGATAGAAATGAGGAATCAGCCCAACAAAAATCTGATGGAACGTAATTAAGAGCTTATCCTCGCCACACTTAAACTCTTCGACCAGTTCTGGAGTCAGCCGGCCACCGGGAGCATCAACGGCCTTTATGACAAAAGAATCGGATTTAAAACCCAAATTCCTCATCATTGAGATAAGAACATCAACTTTAGAAGGGGAAGCCATAAAAAGAAACAAGAAGGAGAAAAACAAGACTCGCCGGCGCCGGAAGTTGCAGAGATCAGAATGATTAAGGGTCTGAAAGGTGACCAAAGAGGAAAAGGAGTTGTCTTTAAGGGATAGTAGGCAGATTAAAACAAAGGGTACCACCAAGTAACGCCTAAGAAGCACTCGATCAGAAGATAGAATTTCAGGGTTTTCGGAAGAAGCAAAGCACCGGAGCTATGAAAGAAGAGTACGAAAAGGCTAAAGTTTTTCAGAGGGAGAAAATAAAACTTAAATAGTAGAGGGAAACCGGCGCTACCTGTTGGAAGGTCAAAAGGTAGCTAAAATCTCGGGAACATGCAGAACGTGTCATAAAACGTCACACCTGGCGACTAGTGGGGCAGGTGGCGAGAAGAGGATGACGAAGAAGTAATTTCCTTCCCAAGCATCTTCGATACAAGGAAAGAAAAGAGGCAAACTGTAGAGGGTAAAATGCCATAAGAACACATGTCAAAATCACAATAAGGGAATCCCATAAGAAGTGATGCTCAAAATAACCAAGAACTCAAGAGAAGTTACTAGTACATAAAGGGAGGTGGCGAAGGAGCGTAATGCTCGGGATACTGAAGATATCAGGGAAGACAGGCTGAGCTCGAGGGAGAATATACGAATGACAAAGATCCTCGAGAAGGCATTCCCGAAGGCACCGCCTTACTAGACAGACTCTGACATCCCCACGATTGAGTAGTTTTTCCTATTAGCTGTAATCCACTTCCGACTCGGCCTATATAAGGCGAGCTCGAGGTCCATTGTAGAGGTTGGATTTTTGGTGTAATCTTAAGTCGTGAGAGTGAGATTAGGTTAGCATCTCCTCAAACCTCTAAGCATCATTTCCATGTATTATTATTATCCAGAGAAATCCAAGTTACTGTTATGATTAATTCGTTATCTTGCAACTGTTAGTCTTAATCAACCTCGTTATTGTTCTTATTTTCTTCGTAATAATGTCAATACCATATAACGCAACTAAGACTCAAGTTTAGGTTAATAGATATAATGGCTGTCGAGTATAAAGTATCTATGCAGATTTTATACTCACACAATTACGGTGCCCAACCTTGCTATGAAAAAATTATGTTGGTTATTATATTCTGTGATGTTTTTAGTTTTATAAGAATTTCTGTTGTGTTTGCGGATATCTAGCTTCCCGAGCTGTAGGTGATGCTTATTCCATGATGTTAGAGCATTGCTCGGTTGAACCCACTGATATTGCTATCTCAAGTCAGTTGTCAAGTTTAGATGACAAAAACACAATCCTTGATAAGTTTACTCTACAACCTCGGACTAGGATAGTTTTAGGTAATCGAGACGAAGACCATTGAAGACGAAGACCGGAGCGTACTACTTGATAAATCATAACGTCCTCGCTAAAGTTTAGAAAGGTTTTTCCTTTCCATGTTTCGTATTTGCCATTTCTATCATATCAATAGTCTATGATGTTGTTTATAAGATCCGAAGGTATTCTAGGATTCTTCGCCTTTGCATTTGTCACATCCGTGATAATATGTATAGGTAGAGTATGTTGAATTGTCTCATGAAATGATCTCAACGGTGAACGCGTTCATGAACGCGTACATGTGTTGCTTATGGCATTCCTGAGAACGAGCGGGTATGTATGAACGCGTACATACGAGTTCATTGTTTTCTCCTGAACTCCAATTGACAGCTCTATGAACACGTTCATGAACGCGTACATATAAGCCATGGAAAACTTTCAACTTTCATATCTTGAAGTTTTAGGTCTAGACATGATTAGTTCTCGGACTCGTCATTACTTGGCCCATGAAATTCAACTACTTAATCCAAGCGATGTTCAAACATGTTTTGGACCAGAAGTCGCAAACCTTCAATCAAGGTTGAGTCTTCTTTAACTATTGGCCTAGTCCAAAGTTAGAAGAAGATTGAGAACGGGTATTCAACCAATGGACTTTCCAAGTCCCGGAACTTGCTTGATCCCTAGTCAAGGTTGCTTAAATATTAAGCAAAGCCTCCCTTGGTGATCACTATAAATAGATGACCTTCTGCAAGATACAATCTCAATCCTCTACACATCTGTGTATCCTTGCATAAAGGTTGGTCGTCATCTCGAAGTCCTTTGGACTACGACTATTGAAAGACTTCACTTGAGGATCGTGAAGCACATGTCGGAAGTAAAATTCCTGATCTTGTATCTTGGGTCGATTGAATATTTTCAATCTTATCACGACCAAGATTTGATAGAAACTTCGTAAGGTAGATCTTGTATCATACACCCTAGAAATTCTGTAACGCAGATTCACGAACTAGGTTTAATACTAAGTTCGTATAGCGTTAGGAGGTAAAGCTGTTTAGGCTAGATCAATAAGCCCTATTCAGCAAAACAGGTTTCCATTAACCTTGACTTTAAATCTAAAGGAAATCATAATCGTATTCTCGTTTAATTACTTGGATACTTTTAGGCGTCCTGTTAGAGGCAGGGTAGCGCTAGTCTTCACGAAGGGAAGTGGAGCAACTCCTAGGCCTGTAAAGGACGTCAGCTAGGGGAATCAAGTACGTAGGTTTCTGCGGGAGCCAAGAGACGTAGGAGCACATTGGTAGCTGAATTTCTTGTAGGGTTAATTCAGTCTCGATACATTCCAGTCCGAAGTCTGAGAGTAGGATAGCGTCTGTATACCGTTCATACTAAGGGTGTTCATATCTGGACGAGGTCCCGGGGTTTTTCTGCCAGATTTGCAGTTTCCTCGTTAACAAAACTTCTTGTGTCGTGCATTACTTTTATCTTCCGTATTATATATTTATATAATTAAAAGTACTGTACAAATCCAATTGTTGATTATAGAACCTTTGAGATTACTCAGGTGAATACTTGAATATTGATTTGTGAGATCGTTCAAGTAATATAATCAACATAGTTCACGAAATTTAAAAGTTGGTGGTGTATCTCGGTATCCGCTCTTTTTCAGTTGGTATCAGAGCGGACAGACACATAAGACGTTACTGTCTGTGTTTGACGAACTCGTGAACTATGAACAATCCATTGGTTGATATTGAACTTATCCCAGATGAATCCTCTGATTCTTGGATTGAGGTTATCAAATCTTTATGTTATACCAAACAAAGATTGATATTCAAAGTCCAAGGACTACTTCATGGATTTCGCAATGAAGAAGATTGTAATAACAGATTACGTGATGAAAAGGAAGAAGTTGTTAAACAACTAGATGAGCAAATCGAGCAAAACAAGATTCTTTTTGGAAAGCTATCTTCTGCTTATAAAAGTTCATATACGGAGAACCACTATCGTGGAAGACCTGGATTAGGTTACAAATCACAATCTGACAGAACGTCATGTACGTTTTGTGGTCTTAATGATCATTATCATCATACATGCAAACTCTTTAATGAAAAACTCTCATTACTTCGAGAACTTCACAAAAGAGCAAAAGTTGCTTGTCCAGTCCACATCTTAAGACTGAAACACAAACTAATGACAAAGATTACTGTCTTGGTGCCCTTGCACTAAAATCTACCTCACCTCTTCAATTGTTTCTTGATAGCGGTTGTAGTAGACATATGACCGGTGATCTGTCATGGTTTGTAAGTATTGATGAATACAAAGGTGGACCCGTTACCTTTGGAGATGGAAGTTGTTGCTATACCAGCAAAAGAGGTACAATCAAACTGCCTGGCATTCCAGAAATTCACGACGTTGTCTACGTAAAAGGTATGACTGCAAACTTGCTCTCTGTTAGTCAAATTTGTGACAAAGGAAATAAGGTAGTCTTTGGTATTGATAAATGTGACATAGACGATGAATCCGAGAACATAATTTTTTTCTGGATATCACAGTTCTAATAACTATTACCTTCTTGATATTAAGTCAAACCTATGTTGTAATTTGACAAAAACTGAATCAACACATTTATGGCATGAACGATTTGGTCACATTAACTATCGTTTATTAAGTAAAATAATCAATAAAGAACTCGTGAGGGAAGTTCCTAAGATTAATGCCAATGTGGATGGTGTATGTGGTGCATGTCAAAAGGGTAAACAACACAGAATACCACACCGAACGTCAAGAGATATTGCAACTAAAGCTCCTCTAGATCTAATTCACATGGATCTTTTCGGACTAATGCAACATACCACTGTTGCAGGAAAGAAATATGCTTTGGTAATGGTTGATGACTACACTAGATTCACCTGGGTTGCATTCATAAAACACAAGAATGACACTCTTGAAGAGTTCAAGATTATCGTGAATAGAATCCAGACTGAACAAGGTCGCGGACTTAAAAAGATAAGAAGCGATCGTGGTACAGAATTCAAAGAAACAAAAGTATTTGAATTCTGTGACCAATTGGGTATTTCTCAACAATTTTCTCCATTACATACGGTTGATTAGGCGTCTGTCAGACCTTTAGCACACTAAAGTAGCCACCTTGGACCTCACGGGTTTATCACTTTTTTCTTGCAGGAGTTGAAGACATGACTTTGAAATCTAATCAGATCCCGAAGCATGGAATAGGCTCGTCAAGACACGAAACAGGATCTTCGAGGCCAAACACGAGACATTCGACTAGTGAAGGGGTTTCCCCGAAGATAGCAGCGAGAACAGTCCAGCATCGAGAGCGTGAAAACGAGGACGAGGTACTCATGGAGGACTTGGGACCTAACGGAGATGGACTCCCTGGACAACAGATACACAATATAGAGGAAGAAGAAGAAGCCGAGGAGGTTCCAGGCAATGCAGTTCAAGAACATAGGCCAGCCGAGGAGGAGATAGCGAGAGCGACTCAGTGTAAAATGGATGTCAGAATGAATAAGAAGATAAGAAAACTCAGGCAGCAACTCCAAGAAGCCAATAAAAAAGTAGCCGACAAATCAACATCTAATTACAAGAGAGACAGCGAGGGGCACTCGCAACATGAGAATTCACACCCGAAGCTTCCCACCATTTCCCAGAGTTGTACCGAAACATCAAAAAATACCACTAAGCGAGGAAGCGGAGCAACCAGCCGACCGGTCCAGTCGAGCACTCGATTTAAAGAAGGCAGCACACACCACGTGTACGAGAAGAAGCGCGAGAAGAAACAGGCTGAGACAGAGGCACTGCAGAAAGTGTTTGAAAAGATGAGGGTACCGAGTACACCACCAATCTTTTATTTTAGTCCACCTATAATTAAACCTTGACCGGTTCCTGAAATCAAGAACTCAATAACAAGATCTCTTTCAGATCTGATTGATTCACACAAGGGAGTCAATATAAGAATCCGAAAGACTATGTCAACCAACCAAGTACGATATATACTTTAATTATATAAGATGACTCAAATATAATGCGGAAGTAAAGTAAAGTACACGCAAGATTTTGTTAACTAGGAAACTACAAACTCGTATAAAAACCCCGGGACCTAGTCCAGTTTTGAATACTCTTAAGAATTAAGCCGCCAACACACCTACTCTCAGACTTCGGACTAGCTGGTGCAGACAATATGACCCTAATACGACTATTAGTCACAAAGATTTCCCCTCAGTATTCCTACGCCTCCAACCACAACAAGGTTGTCATGCACATGTACTCCCCTACGTAAACAAACGCCCGTTACTGTCTTACGCAAGAGTTGCCTCACAGCCCGTCGCGAGGACTATCGCTACCTGACCTCCAATCGGACGATTACAACCTTATGGACAACAACCAAATAGCGGCAGGTCAAATCGCTAGATGATATCCTTGGTAACTAACAGATATTTCACCAAAGTCTTTTCACACCAAGAGCGAGGATATTGAGTTTACTTAGGCAATAAACACCTCGAGATATCGATCAAGGTTTCAAAACCTAAACTCCTGAAAGAGCAACCTTGTCGTGCCAGTTGGAATCAAGCAGATAGCTGTAGCAAGTACGATATGATATGACCGTGAAGAACGATGTACCTGCAAAGAACAAATCCAATAACAACGATCTTGATTCCACTCAATATCTATAGTTTAGGCACACAAACCGAAAGCAGCTTGCTGACAAATCCAGGTTAATAGATAAAGAGTATGTTCTAATCACAACGATCTTGAGTGGCCTTATATCAGAAGAGAAGGACCTTAGAATAAACAAGATCGTTAGGTTTGATAGACGTGATAGAACAGAACACAAGTACAATACAAAGAAGACTAGTAAACATAAACTAGTTTCCCGTAAGAGGTACTTTTAGGCTTCTCGATACCAAGAGAAGACTTTCACGCAATTATAAATCGAGAGCAAAAGCTCAAAGGTAACTGAAGAAGAGCTTGGCCAAGGGGATAAAGCTTTCAGGAGAGATACCACTCCTATTTATATTGACTAAGGCTTTAGCATTGAAATGAGGCAAAGTTAATTTCGGAAATTCCACAAAGCACATTTACATAATAGTTCCGAAATTCCCCATTTAGTCTCATAGCTTTTAATGAGAACTAATACTCTAGCATTTTACATTTAAGAAAAATATATTCCATAAAGAAAATATATTTTCGAAACATGTTTAGCCGAGAGCAATCAAAGCAAATAATATCTTAAGGTTTATTTGGATATTTCTTTTTAATTCGAAATATAGCGCTTACCAAATACGATCCCTGGGAAAGATCTCAATTCGAAAACGTGTCCTTAATTTCGAGAATATCCTTAGATATTATTACTTCCACATGTCGTCACCAGCTTTAAAAATATCTACATTACTTCCTTGGTATTGCTGGGCTAACCAGACGAACATAGGTGGAAGTGGGATCTGGTCCAACGTGGTTCAACGTTCTGCATAAACGTATCATAACAAACGTGGACAAAGCCTTGTGTGTTAAGCTTAAGTGAACACATTGGTTCAGACATTCTGAATCACGCAAAAAGCTATACCATTGGAAGTACGGTGCGAGATTCCACGAGTAACTAGCAAAATGTTAAATCTCCTGAATTCTTGATTCCAATATAGATGTCACGTTAATGATATCCAAGAATTCAAATCAAAACATCAAATGAATAATCAAATGAATATTTGATCAAGTAGTAAAGCATACGAAGATTTAATCACGTACAATATTGATCCGAAATCATGTGTCCACTAACTAGAGTGACTAACCATATTTCAGATGATGACTCAATCCCACTTAGTTGTACATTGAAGATGAACGAATTCAAACTTCAAACCGAGAATATCAAACTCATTAATTCGTTGAAGCACAAATCAAAAAGATAGAGTTTGAACTTCGAAGTTACGCATTCCGAGTCAACCATATTATGGTTTCGAAACGTACATCTGTTTTGGCAGAAACCAAATTAAGGTTTCGGAACTTAAAGTTTATTATATGACCAGAACCATATTTAGGTTCCCAAATCAAGTTTCCATATAGCGAAACCTAAAGCTTGGTTTCGAAATCTAGATTCTGTTTAACAAAACCTTGGTTAAGGTTTCGAAACAAGAAACACATATTAAATTCTTCACAAATGTTTGGTGTCGAACTTGAGAGTCCATGTGTTCAATAACCGTTTCAGCATCACACCTTTTTAGCCTCTACGCACAGGAATATATTTCCCGGTTCACATAAACCTTTAGGAAACCCCAGGGTCTTTTCGACCTTTTAGATCTCACATGGTCAAGAAACATTGGCCTCGAATCTCAAGTCACTGTAAGCCACACAAACATAGTTACGAATCTATTATATCTCATTGGTCACAATATTTAAGTTTCGGACCAATAACTTATAAATGCGAAAACCAGATTATGGTTTCGAAATCAACGTTAGTTTTACCAAAACCTACATTGAGGTTTCGAACATTGAAAATTCATAAGTTGAGATACACATGGTTTCAGAATCCAGAAGTGAGAAATGGCATACAAGGTGTTCATATACAGAATCAAATGAATGATTCAGAACTTCAGAGTTCAGATCCAAACCAAGACGTCATATTCGAATCTCAGAAACAGCAGTATTTCGAGTCTACACAACATAAGTGTGAGTCACAATCTCTCTTACATTGGCTCATATAAATATATGCAATCAATCAGACAGAGCCAGACTAGGTAAGAAGAGACACAATACTGTGATGGATCAAATCCCGTAGTACTACCGAGATAACATCACATTGCTATATCCAACTCGAAAAGGTTTTAGGAAAAACCTTTATATTAACTTAGAGACGGAGAAGAAATGAAGCTCTAAGTAATATTGGAACGTCATAACTACAACACTAATACCACAAGTGATAAAGCGGAGTTATCATAAGACACACTAAACGCAAGTGATCAAGCCATAACGTAAAGCTCAAGCTGAGAGTTATGTTTATGTCTTTAGCACAAGTGTAAGATAATGGAATCGCGTTATTTAGATTCACTAACATGTTGAATGATGAAGCCGGATGTCTTCGTTTGATCTTCAGTCTTTCTTCAACTCTTCAACCAGTGATTCTAAATCCTACCAAAATCTTCCACAACCTAAAGCTAACTCTCACATGACTTCACCTAAGTGTGTGTTGTTTAGCGGTCGAGTTTTAATCACTAAAGTTGACCACTAAGCTTGACATACCAACACCTAGTGAGGTTGACCGAGCCATGCTCTAACAATCTCCCCCTTTGTCAATTTTAGTGACAAAAACTCTTTACATAGATGAACGAGAAATTTCAAACCTAAGTTCTACGCTTCGAGTTCTTCTACTTAGCTTGACAGCACACCAATAGTACCTGCAAAATATGTCAGTCTGCAAACAATATATGTATTATTGAAAAATATGAATAACCAATACACTTACTCCCTCTGAATGTAAGTTCGGATGTCTATCAATCTCCGACGTATTGTTATCACCTGTAGCACAACGCGAAAGTCTACATTGCTAGTAACATCAAGTGTTACTCCCCCTTAGTTCATGCTTTCATTCATTTTTCAATATACGCGCAGGCATTTTTCTCCCCATATGACAGTGCTTTGTCAAAGACCAAGCACTGACCGAAGTCAAGCTATCAATATTTCTCCCCCTTTTTGTCAAAAATAATTTACAAAGGGTCTCGAAAATATCGGGGTACGAGATAAATGCTCAAGTTCAGAGAACTCGATTCAACATATAAGAATGATCGCAATCACACGGGTCAACATTTCAACAAGTTACACAAAATATATATATGATAAGCTCAAGCAACCTGTCAGGAAATACAAAAGATATAAGCATATAACAATTATATTCCCTTTATATTCCACAACCACGCTCCCCTGAAGTTATATTTCTATTAAGCACAAGTTTACAAAAGAACTCTCCCCAGTTGGTTGTCATTCCCTCGGACATGAGAACAACGGAACAGTCTTTACCAGAGAAAGACTTAGACTTGGTTTTGGGTTTTCGAACACGTCCGTAGTCATACTAGATTATACCAAAACCATTGATTTATGCGTATACTATAACTCCTAGTCAAAAAGACCCAAGGATATCCAATAGTATTGTGACTAGCATAAAATCCATATCCTCCTTACATAGTTATACTCATACCTGCAACACAATCGTTGGTACAAACATAACAACCACAAACATAAGGAGGCCTATGATATCAAGATATTAAAACAATAAAAATCAACTCCATAGGAGATAAATAATTATCTTGATAACCTGCAACATATATCCATAATAGATTCGGGAAAATTAACTCACTGTTGCATTCGAAACTCACGTACTATTTAGGTTTTCTGGTTTTCTAATTTTTATATTTTTCAGAAAATTGATTCGAAACTGCGTGAACAATTACAACATACACGCATATATATTTTTAATTTTTCAATTAAGTTTCATGGGCAGATTCGAATCAGACGCAATTAAATAATAGTAATTTTATTTAATGTTTTTCGAGACAGAAAAATAACAAAAGTAGACCCTAATAGTTTCGAAACATAGTGATAAAACATATCTTTATTCTTTTGATAATTTTCTCATAAAACCAACTAGAGATTATGTACTTCTCAAATGTCATTAGGAGTTTCTTGATCCACATCAAGAGTTTTCATCAAATCCTCCATGTTTCTAAGTGACTCGCTTGACAAGCTTTGCTTGTTAAGGACTTGACTAGCATAGCTCTTGAGAAACACCATCTGGGAGCAGAGATCTCCCAAGCACTCTTCTAGTTTGCTTTGGTCTTTGAAAGCTACTTCGAGTTGGTTTTTGACTCCTTCGAAATCATTCAGCATCTCTCCAAAAAGATCAACTTGAATCAAGTCTTTCTTCTTTCCACCAATATTAACAATCATACAGGTTACATGTCTCACACACAGAGGATTTGTGAGTTCAGTTTCCTGATTCGAGTCATCAACAACCCATTCTTCAATATCCGTATCTTTACCCAATTCCATGTTCTTCATTAATGCTTTACAAGCTTTTTAGAAGCGATGAAGGAGGTGATATCGAAATACACATCTTATATTGGTTTAAAGTGTACAGATAAGGAAATTACTTTCGAAAATAATAAGTTTCCGGAAATAATAGGGTGTAATGTTTCGAAAGTATGTGCACAACCGGGAAAGAAATATTTCGAAGAATTTCGAAACAAAAGATCTCGATTTTTGAAAAATCTGGTAAGAATTTTTCTTGAGACCGAGTAGTTTATTTTAATGCTTATTTTATAAACATGCTTACTTTAAATACTTTATTTTGTTTTCTCTTATTTATAGATATAGGTGAAAAAACTTTGGATGTTTATTTTCGAAACTAGTTAAGAGAGAAAATCTCTCCTAGATTTGCAAGATTATTTGAAGATCTATACTTATTTCTTCTTCTATTTTTCGCATGTTTGGAATTATTATGAGTCATATTACACTGTTTGTTGTAATTAGTCAGTTCCTTTTCGATTTCCTTCGAACTTTTTCGAAGTGAGGAAATAAACTGAAAACTCTTGGAGGAGTCCAGACAGGATACGACAGTGAGAGTTACAGCCACAGAAATTACAAACTGTATCAACTGCATTAGGACTTTTTCTTTCCAAGTAGGAACTTGTCATGCTCATTGAGTCCCCACTATGAGTCTGCTGAGTATTGAATCCAAGACCGCTAGAGTCTCCAAAGAACTTTTGACCAAACAGCATAGCAGAGACTTTTTGAGAACTTCCTGATAGTTTTTGAAGATCACGATATAACATTTCTATTTTACTCTCCTTCAAAGATATGGTTCTGGCGAACTCATCACGAAGTTTTTCAAGTTCATTAGTCTTGTCGGATAGAGTCTTCTCACATAATGCAAGTTGATCCTTGAGAATTAGATTTTCTGATTTGAGATTATCTAATTTTTCAAGAGGTTTTGTAATAGCAATATAATCAGTCCACGGATGAGATTTCTACTTCAGCAAGTAAGCTAAAAGACTCACCTTTATCAACGGCTACAGAAGCTTTGTCTTGATCAGAACAACATTCATCTCCCCAATCCAGTTTTGGATTACAGTGAGTTGATCTGGATAACAATGTCGTATATGTACTATTATCTTGAGATGTATCAAGATCAGAAGATATTAGTTTAACATCAAGGTCATTTTGATACTGCCTCAGCTTTTCGCATTCCAGAGATAGGTCAAGCTGTTTCTTTTTCTTTTCAGAGAATTCATTTTCGAATACAGTTTCCAGTGTATCCCATGCCTCTTTAGAGGTTTCACAATAGAGGATATGGGTCTGTACGTTGGAATTGACTGCATTGAAGATGACGTTCAAACCATCAAGGTTTTTCTTTTCTTCTGTCTTTTCCTCAACCGTATAGTTTTGACAATCTTTAACTTCAAGGAGTGATCCTCTTAGTTTTGGTCGAGTATATCCTTTGACAATATAAAACCATATGACAAAATCTTTAGACATAAGATAAGTTTTATGGCAGATCTCCACCATAGATAGTTTGTCCCGTCACATCTTAGAGGTACGTTGACTGAACTAAAATCATTATTCTTATTCATGGTTATTCTTATAGGTTGGATCGAGCCAAACACAGATTGTTAGATGTTAAGGTGTTTGCCTGTTTTGATACCAATTGAAAAGACGAGGGTACCGAGTACACCACCAATCTTTTATTTTAGTCCACCTATAAGTCAAACCTTGACCGGTTCCTGAATCAAGAACTCAAGAACAAGATCTCTTTCAGATCTGATTGATTCACACAAGGGAGTCAATACAAGAATCCGAAAGACTATGTCAACTAACCAAGTACGATACTTTAATTATATAAGATGACTCAAATATAATGTGGAAGTAAAGTAAAGTACACACAAGATTTTGTTAACGAGGAAACTACAAACTCGTAGAAAAACCCCGGGACCGAGTCCAGTTTTGAATACTCTTAAGAATTAAGCCGCCAACACACCTACTCTCAGACTTCGGACTAGCTGTTAATAGGTCATTCAATTAATTTCTCAAAGAGTGGCAAAATTACTAGAGGAAACCAGCTATATACAGACACCCCCTAACAACCTAAAGGGTGCCTATTAGCGACTGTACATAAATTACACAAAACTGATCATAAGGCTCGCAGGCCCTCCAAAAGAATCAAAAAAAGAGACTTTTGCATAGTATATTTGGTTCTAAAGTCTACAGACCTCTACACAGAGCGAATTCGATAGTAAATGGTAGCTGGGTCTTCAATTGAGTTCATAAAACTGGGCCTTCCCCTTGTTTCTTCAACTTCACCATCTTGTAATTGGGCCCCCCCGCCTAGCCAGCCCATCGGCACTAAAGTTTGTCTCCCTTAGAATGTGCTCATAACTTACCCTATCATACTTATTGAATGCCTGTAGCCAACGCGCTCTCAAGCGCCATGGTACATTATCACTAGCAAATGCCAAAATTGTAGCCATTGAGTCTGACCTGACCCTTAAATTCCTCATGCCAAACTGCACTGCCCATTCCCTACTACAGCTGCCATTAGCTCTGCCCAGTAGTTGGTGCTAACACCCAATCCCATAAAATAAGTACCAAGTACTTCACAGTTAGAGTTACGAGCTATTACACCCAATCCAGCATCACCAGGATTGTTTGCAGCTGCACCATCACAACATATCAGTGCTTCATCTTCAGCTGGTGGCAACCATTTGATCACTATAGTCTTCATGCTGCTTGTGGTCCTGTTATCAATCTTGAAGAAGTCAAGTATGTGTACATCTTCCCCAACTCTTACATGCTCATGAAATCTCCTTGAGTTTTCCTTTACAGCACGGAAAACTTTATTCTTCAGCCTATAAAAAGGAGTATTCCTCTCTTCATACCATAGTTTATTCCTCATAGACCACAGCTCACTCTTCACTACCATGTTTGCTACTAGCCATAACCTTCTGATCATTGGAGTTGTTGCCTTAGCCTTAGTATAAGAAATATTTAGATCATAATCAGGTTTGAGCTTGAATATCCTTGAAATCCAACCCCATAATCTCTTAGCCACATCGCAATCCCACAAAATATGACGAAGAGAGTTTGTTCCATTCCTACACATTCTACACACCTTGTCCACTGTGTACCCAAACCTATGTTCAACTTTATCTTTCGTTGCACAACAGTGGCCACGTAAGAATTTCCAGTTCTGAGCAGCTAGTTTAGGGTGAACTTTCTTGCTCCAAATTAGCCCAGTTCCAGCCATCTTAGGATATCTTTTACGAATCAATTCTCTTGGATTGAACCGAGAAAACACCTTTCTCATCAGGTTTCCAAATACGCAAATCCTTTCCACCAAGTGGATTAGGGAGGGAGTTTACATCAATGCCAGCTTCAATCATAATTGTCTTAACCTGATCAGGTATAGACCAATCTCCATCAAGAATAATGTCACTCACCTTAGCCGTAAATTGTGGTCTCAATGCAGAGGGGATACCCATGTTTACAGCAATGCAGACATCCGA
The DNA here is from genome assembly GCA_023529015.1 of Papaver nudicaule. Taxonomy (NCBI): domain Eukaryota; kingdom Viridiplantae; phylum Streptophyta; class Magnoliopsida; order Ranunculales; family Papaveraceae; genus Papaver; species Papaver nudicaule. The sequence goes on from JAJJMA010076622.1 coordinate 18,963, forward strand.
GCACCAACAATCAAAGAATAAAGAAGTGTTTGAGACATCACCAATAATCGTCGCAGTGTTAGCTTCCACTATTGGATACACCAGCTTAATGCCCTTAAATATTGAAGAATTTTGCAGTTTACCAATCAACTCTCCATCATTTCTCAAATATTTGGCACGCAGAAATTTACCCCATATCTTGTTAGAGTGCCTAATCTGCCACCAAAACTTCATAAGCATAGCTTGATTCATAGTTCTTAGACTGACAAGACCCAAGCCCCCTTCATCATATGGACAGCAAAGCTTTTCATTTGCAATAATAAAACTTCTTGAAACCTTACTGTCATCAGACCAAATAAAATTTGCAATGGCCGTCTCAACTGCTCTAATAAATTTTCTTGGCCATAAATACACTGCCATAAAATGTATAGGATAGCTGGAGATTACTGACTTTACCAAAGTTACTCTGTCTTGAAAAGAAAGCAACCTTCCAACCCAAGCATTGCGTTGAGTATGTATCTTGTCCACTATATTCTTAACATGCTGATACTTAATTGCACCTGGTAATAACTGCACACCCAGATATCTATCCGGATAAGTTACCAACTCCATTCCAAGGATCTGTAAAATGTGGTCCTTTTGGCCATGTTAGCACCCCCAAAATACACTTTGCTCTTTTGCATGCTTACCACTTGGCCTGAAGTTGTAGCATATATCTCCAGAAGATGCAGCAAGCTCTAGAGACTCAAATCATTTCCTTTGAAGAACACCATAATGTCATCTGCAAAGAAGAGATGCGTTGGAGAAACCCCTTTCTTAGTTAGCATGCACTTCATCTTGCCTACTTCAAACAGTTTAGATATGTTTCTGCTCAACACATCCTCCATGAGCACAAAAATGAGAGGAGATAACGGGTCACCCTGACGAAGACCCCTAGTAATACTGAAGAACCCTTCTGGGCTTCCATTCAATAAAATCTATATTCTTGCTGACTTGAAAATACTCAAAAGAAACGAGCTCCAAAAGTCTGAGAAGCCATATTGCCTGAAAACCTCAAGCACAAAATTCCAACTAACCGTATCAAATGCTTGGGCAATGTCCAGCTTCATACCAACATTTCCATCAACTCTTCGCTCCTGCAACTCATTAATCATTTCAGAGGCCAAAGCTATGTTTTCATGTATATTACGGCCTTTAAGGAAAGCCACTTGATGTTCTGAAACAAGCTTATCTAGCACACCCCCCATTCTAGTAGCTAGAATCTTAGTAATAATTTTGAAGAAGAAATTGCTTAGCCCAATAGGTCTATATTTCTTCAAAGTGTTGGCCCCTTTTTCCTTCGGCAACAGCATTAGGTTGTTGTTAACACCATTTGCAATTCTACCACTTATCCAGCAAGCTGAGATAACTTTCACCAAATCGACACATATAATGTCCCGGCAGTGACGATAAAAACTCCCTGGAAATCCATCCGGCCCTAGAGCAGAGTCAACACTTAAATCAAAGACAACACTTTTGATTTCTTCATAGTCTGGAATACGGTCAATTTGTCTTGATTCAAGCTCAGAAATTCTCTCATGTTCATAATCAAAAATAGAAGGGTCAACAATAGTGTCATCTCCTCTAAATTTTGACTCATAGTAATGAACAACATGATGTTTTAGCTGACTTTCATCCGTTAGCACAACATTATTTTCATCAACCAGCTCTGTGATGGCATTAACACTCCTTCTCATTCTTATACTATTGTGGAAAAATGTTGTGTTACTCCTTCCTTTATCAATCCAATTCAGCCTAGCTTTCTCTTTTAGCATCATGGCCACAATATGTCTAGCCTCTTTCACCTTTAATTAGCTTAGCTGAGTTCAGGTTGTCTGATAGTACTTCATTGTAAGGATCTACATCAGAAGCTAATTGCGCAGCCTCAAAAGCTATTGTAGCTTCCTTTAGCTTCACATGTACATCTCCAAAAGTAGACCAATTCCACTTTTTCATCTCTTCCCTTAATCGCTTGAGTTTTGAGATAAAGATAAAAACATACGTACCATGTATTCTTGGTGCCCAAGAATCAATCACCATACGAAGAAAATTATCATGCTCATACCACATTTTTTGAACTCTGAGTGGAGCTCTAGCCGGAGTTTTGAGCATTATAGGAAACCCAATTAGAGGAGAATGATCACTTACTTCTCTAGGTAGAGCAATATATCTCAAATTATTATACTTCTCAAGCCATTCTGCATTCATCACAAATCTGTCAAGCTTTTCTAGAACTCTTCTGTTTCCAGCTCTGTTGTTGCACCAAGTCATAGCTGTACCAGAATTTTGTGGTTCAAATAGCTCATTAGCTCCCATCCGGTTCCCAAATTCCAGCATTGAATTAATATCAGGCCCAGCTTTTGCTTCCTTCTCACAGGACCGAAAATAGCAGTTAAAATCTCCAACTACTAACCATGGAAAGTTCACATTCCCATGGTTCAACTGATTCCATAAGTTTCTTCTGACTTCAAGTCTATGACCATCATGCACAAAAGAAACATAGGCACCCTCAAAATCAACAATAATTGCTTGTTTTGTACTGTCAATAACTGTTGGAGGTTGAAATTTACTCCTCAAAAATATCTAAGTATCACCCCTTTCCATCTCATTATGATTGACAGAAAGACTATAATCTAACAAATTGATTTTCTTCACTTCTTCAGTAGTGCATTTGATTTGTGGTTCAGAAATACCAATAATGTCAGGCTTATGCTCCCTCACCATCTCCCTGAGTTTTGACTTAGCCACTGGCCTAGCTAAGCCATTAATATTCCAGTATAGTACCCGCATTATTTATCACCACTCTTCGAACCGTACTTAGGCGGTTTTTCAGTGTCTTGCTCAGTGCTATTAGCATCTTTTTTCTTCTCTAACATACGAGCTGAACGCCTAGCAGCTTCTCTGGCTAGATTTTGTTCAGCTTTGGTGCGCTTAGCTTTAGGTTTCTGCATATTCCCATCAGTAGCCATAGATGTCTCAGTACCATCTGTAGATACCGTCGAAATCCACGGGACGAGAAACCCGTTAAGATCTC
>JAJJMA010076628.1:0-38054 GCA_023529015.1 Papaver nudicaule
TCGAAGCACCAAATGTATACGTATTGGTCATATCTTATGTGAAAACTACTTGTGATAAGTGGGATTCTTAGTTGAAATACCAAACCTAGTGATGTATTGCTTCATAAGGTCTTATGATGAGTCGAATTCTTTGTCTAAGCACCAAATGTATAGGTATTGATCATATTTTGGTTAATAACTACTTGGGACAAGTTGGATTCTTCGATCGAAACACTAAACCGAATGTTCTTATTCATATTTTTGCATAAAAACGTCTTGTTATAAGTCGAATTCTTCTACTGGAGCACCAAATCTTTAGGTATCGTTCACACCAAACCAATTAATGTTTGCTAGATTATCACTAAATTGATCCCCTAAGTCAGATTCTTCATCGCATCGAAGGTTGATTAGAAAAAAAAACGAAAACACGAGCTTGAGAAAGCACACAATCCGTATGACTATCCAAGCGATTCTCCACCGCTGATAAAGAGTTTAAGAGTGAATACCAGCCGTTCATCTATCCCCCAATCCGTATGAGCATTCAACTCATTCTCCACCGTTGATAATCCAGTCAACCCCCCAATCTCTCACCGTCCAACAGGATTTCAACTCTTATCCAAACACCACAAAAATTTCAACTCTATCCAGTCAAAAAAAAAATCTCACAAACACCACAAAAATTTCCCCCTTTCTCTGAAAGCAAAAAACCCTACCTACCCAAAATTTCTCCCGCTCCGATTCCCTCCCAAAATTCAGAGAAGATGACAAATCTTTTCTCTCTTAAACTACCCAAACTTCAGAGATTCAAGAATCTCACAAATTTGGCTCCAAATTTCAGAGAAAAATGTCACCTCTAAATTTCGAAATCTACTCAAAATGCCCCCCAAATTAATCTAATCTCTCCTTTAAAACAGAGTTGTAACATCCCAAACTAGCTTTAGGGTTTTTATTTGGATTTTTGCTTTTTGATTTTTCTCGAGTTTGAAAAATCAACTATCAAAAATCAACTATCAAAAATCAACTATCAAACCCTAAGCTAGAGTTGTTGAGGCTCAGATCTACAAACCCCCTAAGGTATTATTTCACTCTTTTTGATTTTCAGTTTGTTGTTAGAAATTAGGGTTTTATATTTGCTTTTTGGTTTACAGAAATTAAGGTTCTACTAATATTTGTTTGTTGTTTGCAGGAATCTCTCAAGCTTTCAAAGGTAATAAACCAGTGATTTTTGTTTCATTTTTTTTGAATCATTCTAAATTTTGTTTCAAATTAGGGTTTTGATTCCTTTTTTGTTTCATGTTTTCAGGGGAATCTGTCACTCTCAGTCTCAAGGTAATAAACCAGTCTCACTCTGGGGTTTTTGATTTTTATTTGATTTTTTTTTTGTTTTTTTGTTTGATTTTTGTATGTTTTTTTGTTTGATTTTTGTATGTTTTTTTGTTTGAATGATTTCTGATACTTTCTTTATTTCATGTTTGCAGGGGAATCTCTTAATCTCAAGGTAATAAACCAGTCTTTTGTGTTTTTGATTTTGTTTGATTTTTGTTTGAATGGTTTTTGATTTTCTGCTTTGTTTGGTGTTTGCAGGGGAATCTCAAAGTAAAGAATGGAAGCTGATGTAAGTAATACTCAACTGATTGAGTTTGTGTTTGTGTTTGAGTGTTTCAATGGAAGTTTCAATGGAGTGATGAAACTGATTTTTGGTCTTGTTTTGGTGCAGGTTCAATATCCTGGTTCTTCTCCTGGTTCTTCTCCTGGTCCTTCAGCTGAGCAACCTTTTCTTTGCTCACAACAAACAACTGGTTCTTCAACTGTTGAACCTGTAGTTATTGGTGATCTTGTCCGCACTTATTGCCCTATCTCTGTTCCAGATTGGACAAGTATGCCCGACACTTACTTGGAGGATGTGTGGAATGCTTTGATGGTAATATACTGCTCTCATTCAGTTTTCGCTTCTTTTAGGTAGTTCTGTTTTTGATGATTGATGGAGCTTTAGCCGATGAGTGGCTAGTGTATTCACTTTCCTATGTGCGAGAAGATTGCTTTGCATATACAAGCAATCAACTTACACATAGGAAAGCGAATGTACCGGCTCATTTAGTTATTGCTCCTGAATCAACTTTGTGTTGCATAGTAAATTGGATACAGTAGCTTCTTTTCCTTTTATTGAATGATTAAATGGATTGCTGTATATGGAGTATGTTGTGGCAGCTTGAGTTTTAGTTCACTGTTCCAAGTGAGCCTAATTCAGCTGTTGAAGGCTAAGGTTCTTCAACTGTTGAACCTGTAGTTGTTGGTAGAAGTGGATAAGTTGATGGTAATATTCTGCTCTAATTCAGTTTTTGCTTCTCTTTGTTACAGGACAACCAACAGAATTTGATGGTGCAAAGCCAAATAGTTTCTCAGATGGTGTTACAATCCCTTCAACCCATGCTGCAAGATTCCTTGGAGCTTTAGCTGAGGCTAGGTTGGTGATTCACTCTCTTACGTGTGAGATGATAGTTATTCAGAATTATGAAATGAACAACTTACACGTAGGAGAGTGAATGTACCAACAAATGTTGCTATTGCTCCTGAATCTAAACCATGTAGCTTGTAGACTAGCATATGACAGGATTATGACAAGATTATGATTTATAACTTTAATTGCTTGAAATCAGTTTGTGATATGTTCAATAGATAAAGCCAACAGAATTTGATGGTGCAAAGCCAAATAGTTTCTCAGATGAAGCAGCAACATCAACACCAGCAACAGCAGCAACAGCAATGAAACTGCTTCAGCTGACAGAATTCCAGTGGTCCCAGGAATTATTGGTTTTGAGGATCCCAATAGTGACTGTCAAATGGTGCACCTCTTCAATCGAAAGAGAAAAACCGTGGCTATATATACTCTTTTGTGCAGCAGGTCTGTTTGCTTATATATACTCTTTTGTGCAGCAGCTTAGGTAGTCTGTTTGCTTAGATATACTCTTTTGTGCAGCAACTTAGGTAGTCTGCTTGCTCTTTTGTGCAGCAGCTTAGGTAGTCTGCTTGCGTATACAAGTATAAAGTATACTTTTTGCGAATGTAAATGGAATCAAATGAGAAATGTAAATGGTTTTGAACCAGACTTTTTGTGAATGAAAATTGCATATTTTGAAATGAAAATTGCACATTTTGTTATTTGAATTTCCAGGTGACCAGAATCTGGCACCTTCAGGTGACCGGAATATGACACCCTCCGGTTACCGGACTGACATCCGGTGACAGAACTGACATAAATCCCGGTGACACATGTCATCTTTGTGGGACAGCTCGGAGACACGTGTCTTCCGTTCAATGGTCTGCACTACGACACGTGACATCCATTAATTGGTGTCCACGATGACACGTGCCTTCCAGTTATTGGATAGCTCGGAGACACGTGTCGTACAGCAGTTGGCCAATTGTCTGCCACATGTCATCCATTCATTAGTTCGCAGGTTGCCACGTGTTTATCATTTATTGGCCAGATTTTTGACACGTGTAGACCATTTATTGGATAGCTTCCTGACACGTGTCGTCTATTGGTTGGCCAGCTCTCTGACACGTGTCATCCTTTTATTGGTTTTTAGACAGACACGTGTCGTCAATTTATTTGTCAGCTTTCTGACACGTGTCGTCCATTTATTGGCTTGCTGATCGACACATGTCGTCCATTTGTTGGATATCTCTCTGACACGTGTCGTTAATTGGTTGGTTCAGCTCTTTAACACCTGTCATGCATTGTTGGCAGGCGGTGCCACGTATGTCGCCAGCTCGGTGCCACATGTCGTTTCAGGGTAATTTAAAAGAAGTGTTGCTGAATTAAAGCAGCACTTATTTGTGTTGTTTTAATTAATTAAAACAACACAAATAGAGTGCTGCAAACACCCCCCAGCATATTTGCAACATATGATTCTTAACACTGTATTTGTGTTGCAATAAATCAGCCTGAATTTTTAGCAGCACTTATAGTATGTTGGAAACCCCCCCAAATGGTGTAGTGTCTGTGCCTTGATTTTTTTGAGAAATTCCTATGAAAAGCTCCAGTTATTTACACCATATTTCTGTTTATCATACACAGTAGATATTCTAGCTAAAACCTAAAAGACTATGCCACTTGTCACTTGGTTTAATCATCTAAAAACTTAAACCACCATTCTCTTGTACCTTTGCATAATGCACAGTATATATATAGGCATGCTAGAATATTAGTAAAATATGTTGAATTCTCTAGGAAGATCTCATGTGTTAAGATTAATTTATTTTATTTTTCTTTTACTGACATATTATAATTGACTACAAAATCTTTTCTGAATACCTTAAATGGACCATAAGAGAAACACAGTAAAGAAATGAACTTACCGATTGCATTTTGCTGAGTCATTTGACGTTCAACTTGCGCAATGATTCTCGGACTTCTACGGGATGGCACAGGTAGTTGACGATGTGCAAGCGCGCCAAGTCGTGGACTTTTCCGGAGGATTCGATTAGAAGCTTGAGTGACCTCTCTTGCTGCAACAGCTGGAGCTAAAATTTTGATATTCGACCATCAGTTCAGATGCAACAATCCAATGATACAAAGTATAGATTGATAGAAAAGCCAAAGACTATTTGTACCTGTTAGAGGTGTCAAAGGTTGTTGAGGTGCTGCAAGCACCCTAAGGCGAGGACTTCTACGACGGTCTAGGTTAACATCTTGGTCGACCTCCCTTGCGGCAGTAATTGGAGCTACAAATTTTAAAATTCGGCAATCAGTTTATATACAAAAATGCAATCATGACAAAGTAGAGATCTATAAGAAAAAAAACACTGAACCTTTAACCCCAGCGCAATTACATAAAGGTTGAGTATAAATACATGCTCAATTCTCTCTAGCCACATGTCTGTTATTTGTTGAACTTCTCTATGGTATCACATAAGTTATGGCTTCTAAGTTAGGTATTTAGCTATTCTATTTTGTGTCCCCAGTTAAGAAAAAAAATACAGAAACACCAGGATATAATGTTTGCCAATTACAGTGACAGAAACCCTCCTTCCTATCTTTTTGGTAACAAAACCCATGAACTCCGGAGGAGAAACGGTGCTGCGGTGAAGCAGACTCAGGTGGAAGCTTAACTTAGATAGACACCAAAAAGCATGTTCTTGCCCACAAAAATTTGGCTTAGCGAGCATTCTACTTCTACCGTAGTTTTCTCCTTGGATTTCTTCCGAGAGACACAACCAATGGTGTCCGCCCTGTTGCTCAATGTGGTGGGCCGGGTTCACAGCGCAGTGTCTCTTGGGAGAAATATAGGGAGGAGACTACAGGCAATGAAAAATCGTTCTTGTCGCTAGTAGCCTTCTTGTTGTTAGTAGCCCCAGTACAGTGTCATTCAATGGCAAAGAAAGCCAGATTTTCAATGCGAATGGTCTGCAAATATCGCTAGATTTCTCACCTGTACAGTGATATGTAAACTGAAATTAACTCACCTGTAATTCTTTTTGCTGGCAGCACGTTATCGCCCTCATTCCCAACTCTCGCTCTCTTTGCACGATGAACAATATGACCTTCACATAGTTGGTCACATTCAGTTCTTGCCACTGAATTTTGCCCCAGCTCGACTTCGAGTTGCTTTTTTTTGGTTCCAATAGGTATTTGAAGATCGGAATTCAATCTGGAAAACACTTTTGTAACACTAATGTCACGCCACCATCTATCTTCATCGACTTTCGTTCTCCCCGCACGATGAGCAACACAACTTTCACTGTTTGTACCACCCATTGCAAGACTTGAATTTAATCTGGATACTGTAGCAACCATTTTTTCATGCAATCCGTCTTCATTAACTCTCGTTCTCTCCACACGATGAGCAACACAACCTTCACTATTTGTAGCACCCATTATTAGACTTGAATTCAATCTAGATACTGCAGAAACCATTCTTTCATGCCATCCGTCTTCATCAACTCTCATTCTCTTCGTATGATGAGCAAAATGAATTCCACACACTTTCTTGTCTGTTTCACTATCTTCATCAGGGCTGCTACGGTGGGCTGCCGGAGGTGGTAAACTACCTTCAATTGCTGGAAAAAAAAGAGTTGTTAGAGTATAATACGTAACCATATCTAACTAAACATAGAACTAAAGAAGAAATAATAAGCTTTGTACCATTAACTGTTCCATGTACTAATAAGTGTTCTCAGTTTCAATGTAATTTGTATCACAGGGTGAATAAAAAAACTTGCAGATAGGCATGCAAATGGTTAAGATTTTATATCTTAGAGGCCACTTGTCATCAAAATATTTTTAAATATCTAGAAACCCATCAAATGGCTAAGATTTTAAATCATAAATCTTCTTTAAAGCATAATAACAAAGTCACCCGCAGTTGCTTTTTGCCGCTGCTACCGCTTCTGGTAAGCAATACGATTACGTTCACGATCTAATTCATTTTCATCTTCAGTCATTGAACTTCGTCTCGCCCTTTGTGAAGTACGGCGCATTTCTTGGCTCTTTATTTTATCAGCCTCAACGAACCTAGGACTTCGACGACGAATAAATGACGGATCTGCGGGAGGGGTTGGTTTATTTTCTGTATAAAAGCATCAGTCTTAATATGTTAGTTGAATGCACAAAAGCATGTGTAACGTAAATATGGAAAATACAATCGCCTCACCAAGGCTTGTTAAAATGCATTCAAATTACTTGGTACTCTTAATGTTAAGTCAAAGCCATGGACGAATTCTGGATTACGTAACTCGTGATTGGTTGATGCACTACGTATCATCGTAGACTTCTAGAGATTGAACTATAAATTGTGTTTCTCTGATTCAGTCTCAATTTCAGCGTGTCCCCTATGAATTTTAAAGGTCGTGTGCCCATCTAATTTTAATAAGCCATATATTTTGTTGCAGCTATTGTGAAGAAATTAGTCTATGTTGTTGTTAATGTTCAAAGAACGAACAATTGGCTAGCTGTTGATGGCATGGAGTTGGAAAAGATACATTAGGATGTGTTTGAATTCTTTTTCCTCGTTAGTTTTGTTTAAAAAATTGTTGTCAATCAGAATGTGCATGGTGGAGTTGGTGGAGTTCCACCAAAATCTCTGCAAGATTGATGAGTCTACCAAGAAGAGAAGGGAATTGATGCAACAAGTTTAATCTCCAAGTGCCCATGGAATGGATCAAGAACATCAAATTCAAAGATCAAAATTTAAACCACATCCAAAGAGGGATCAAGATTACACAAACTCAACCCTAGCAAGGGTTTATGAAAATCTAACCCAAAATAACTCAACATTCAACAAAGCTCGCAATGTTTTCCCACAAAATTAACAATTTTGAATTCCGATCTACACTCGTGTATAAAAACTCCTTCAGTACCCCAAGTTTTTCATCTTATTTCATTACGTCATTTGCTACCTTGACTTTAAAACAAGGTCAATCTGTTGAAGAAGAGATGAAAACCAGACACTTTTCCGAGGCGAGGATGAACACGAGAATACTATGTGTGTGGCATCTGTCACATCTTTGGGTTGGGTGAGTTCTGATTCCGCTGAGACATCTTAGGTTTTACAGAAAATGGGCCAAGATACGCCATCTAGAGCTGAGTACGTACAACGCTAACAATATTGTTTTTCAGTCAATCATAACAGTCATCTGTGACCTTGACTTTCTTTGACTAGTTTTGTCCAAAACTACTCTTTATAAGAAAACATAAACCCTTGTCTCCTTCCTTTCTTCCTTCCTCTCCATTTCAACCTTTCTCCCTCAAAACAAAGCCGTCATATAACCTAGATCTTAAAATTCTCAGATCCAAGTGTAGAAAACTTAAACCAGGATCATTATGTACTTCTTCTTCTTTTATTCTACAAATGATGGCTAGTAGACCTATAAGTGGTTTCATATGGGAATGTGGTGGAAGAGGAACGACAACTGTTAGCATTATGATCTCTTCTCTCATGAACAATTGATGTATGATGTCTCCAAGGTGATTCAAAACAAATATTCTTGTTTTCATTTCCATTAACATACGAATTCAAGCTGATGCACTTGATTTCATGTTGCTTGTCATGCTAAAATTTATTATATGGTTACTGCAAATGTGGGATTGCATGAGAATAGTCTTTCATCTCAGAAATTGATGATTTCTTTGTACATCATTGAAATTACATACTTTTAGTAGCTTGATTGTTAGATTTATGTACTTTCTTTTGGATGTGAAAATCTATTAAACACTCAATATTGATTGCGAGCAATCGTATTTGTCGACTTTGTTGTGTAGGGCAATACAGATTTAGGGTGTTACTATTTTGGATCGGCATGAGGCATCTGTCCCAAGTTATGTCCACTTCGGAAGTCAATCCCGAAGTAAATCAATCTGGATGTCCACTTCGGAAGTCAATCCTAAAGCAAATCAATTTGGATGTCCACTAGTTTGCCATTTTAAAACGGTTTGTGCTGGAAATCTAGATATGCAAACTACTTAAACATGTTTAATGGAACTTAATCAAAGATTATTTTGTTGTTGTTGGGAATGAGCTCTAAGTGACTCTGTATTTCTAGAGATTAGAAAGCTCCAGCGGATTAAAGTACTTTTGTTATTTCAAGTTGGGGTCAGTTTACCTTTCACAAGCATATATTTCACAGAAAAAATTTCATGATGATTCTGACAGCTCCAAGATAATTCATTTGTATATCCTTCTTTTCATTTCCATTAACTTGTGAATCAAAACAAAGAAAAATTGAGTATGCTATAAAACAACATTGAGTTTACATGGCTGTGGTATATTGTTTAATGTTGCAGTTTGTTTTGAATGTTTCCATCTTCGTAATTCTCAGTATTGATTGTGAACAACTGTGTTTATTGACTTTGCATTGCAGATATACTGTTGAGCTGAGGTTACTGTTTTGGACCAATATGGATGGTCTAAACTTCGTTGGTTATTCCATCACTTTGGATTAGTCTAGTCAGTGCTTTGAGGTGCTAGTGAAGGATTACAGAGAATGCTGAGCGAAGATTTGAATGCTGACAATGTTTGTACATGTACAAGTTTGTCGATGAACAACTGGAGTTCAATATAGAATCCGAAGAAATCCCCCCTAGAGCTTTAGGAACCCGTATCCAGCATTAACTTAACTAGAGACAGTGTGAACGTAAATGACTGGAGTTCATCGATAGATACTTCCGGAATGATCTTTTCTTTTTTTTTTATAAGGTTAATGATAGATTACATTAATCGCTGGTGAATGCCTTACACATTTTGCTTTCTAGACATTGTGAAGGAAAATAAGTACATCTCAATTTCAGTGTATCCCCTAGTCTCTTTTTGCCGTCGGAGGTTGTCGGAGGATGTTTATATAAATTTTCTTTGGTCATATTTGTTTGGGATGGGCATATATTGTGCATGACTCACCACCCAACCAACAATGTGATTTCTCGCATTGTGTGGTGTTCAAATTTATCACAACTTGTTCATTTTATAAACTTCACACATAACTTAACATAATTGGATATTTTCGAACACTCTTGACGAGATAGCTGAAAAACCAACTGCTAGCTAATTTACAATTTTCAATTTTCCTTCAGGCAACTTGTATTTCCACAAGGGAAAAATCGTAAAATGACCCAAAACGACCTACAACATTTCATTTCTAGCCCGATTTTGAAAACTTTAGAGAAATAACCCAAACCGTTACATTTCCCATCCAACCCAGTTAAACTGAGCGTGCGAGCTCATACCCTCGCACGAAATGACTTTTTTATCCTTGCCACGTGTCACTCAAAATAGAGTTTCTAGGATTTTTAAACACCAAAAATCGATGACATGTGGACCAATCAAAGTTCTCCACGTGGACAATAAAAATGACATGGACAGGTGACGTGGACAATGATGGATGTGGACAACAGATGCCCTAATCTTTGACCTGCCCTACTATTTCTCACCCAACAGATGCCCTAATCTTCTTCGTTTTCTTTTTCATTCCTCTCTTCAACAAGAACGCCGTCATAAACCTTGAGCCGTAAAATCATCAGATCCGATTGTTGAAAACCAGGATCAACCGAAATGGCCGCATGTAGATCTGTTAGTGGTTTCGTATGGGAATGTGGTGGAAGAAGAAGAGGATTTGTTTAATTCAATTTCAGCATTACGATCTCTTCTCTCATACACAATTCCAGGAATAAATGAGGCTCTCATTTAAAATTGTTCACACACCCTATTAGTTAAAACCAGCAATTCATGTTTCCAAACTTCTGATAAAGACGATGGATTGCCTTCTGAGGAGTCGGGAGAGTGAAATGGGTAAATCAAGTTAGCAACCAAAGAGCAGTATGATGATTCGTAATGGGTTTAGTTTGGATTTGTATGTCAATTCGATTGGATCCATTTTACCTTTCACATTAATTATTATCTCATTGAAATGATTTCAGGATGATTTGAATCTAAGCTGCTGAACTTGATTTCAAGTTGGTTGTCATACTTAATTGTGTAATACTTTGCTCATTAATTAGATTACTGCAAATGTGGGAATTGAGTGGAGGAGATGGAGGCACCAGAATCTTTAATTGCTATAATAATGTTTCCTCTCAAAAATTCATGATTTCTTTCTGGCTGTGAAATTTGGTATGCAAAAACACAACATGGAGTTTACATAGTTTTGGTGCATTGTTTGGTTTATCTACTATGTTTTGGATGTGAACAATTGGATTCGTTGACATTGTTGTGCAGAGTGATGCTGCTTTAGGGTGTTACCAATCTGGATCTACATGAGTCATGAGTGGTCTGTCCACCCTGGGAGGTTAGTCCAAGGCAAATCAATATGGATGTTGTACCATGTTTTGCAAAACATGTATGCTGAAACTTAATCAAAGATTACTTTGTAGCTGCTCGAATGAGGTTGGATGCTGCGTTGGAACTCAGATAGAAGGTGAAAGAAGGGCTAATTGACGGTGAATTGATAGTAATTGAAAGGTCCGGCAGATTCAAAAACTATTGTCATTACCAGTTGGGGGTCCTGCTCTATTTACATCCGGCTAACCCCATCTAATGCTTTTTTTTTTCTCGCTCTATTTGCATCCTCTTCTTCGATAATGCTAGTATGTTGTAATGACTTATTCAAGTAATTGTATTTTCGTTTATTATGTTGGAATGCCTGGGTAACTGTTTGTGTTTAAGGAGGAAAAACGGGAATTTAACCAGTTTACTCAAGACTTATGGGGAAATTCATTGGTGATGTAGTCATGTTCATAGAAACAAACAGTCTGGAAACCTGCAAATGTATTTCATACAAGGACGCCAATTCTTAGAGACTTGATCACTGTAAAATTTACTTACATTAATTCCCCAAGATTTTTCTGATTACTTACATGTATGGCCAAGTTCAAATGAAACTGCATACATGTTGACAATAATGTAATGGTCAGTTCAGGAAAATTTGGGAAGTCAGTCTTCTATATGAGAGGGTATTCCGGCAAAGCTCATTTCAGTGACAATCACTCCTACAGTCCTACACTGCCTGCACTCCTATATAAGCTGATTTAACTAGAGAACTGTCCCCAAAAATGTATAAATGTTTGGACAAAATCTTAATATTTACTGTGAAGTCCAGAATATTTAGCTAAAACAATTTTGTTGAACAAATTTGTTTATAAGGATCAATTTAATTAGGGATGACACTTCAAGAAAAATAGCACCATAACCATAATCTGAAAGTGGTTTCGTATGGGAATCTGGTGGTGAAGGAACGACAACCGTTAATTCAATCTCAACATTATGATCTCTTCTTTTAAAAACAACTGTTGAACTTCAAGGGTGTCTGATTAATGTTTGGATGCTCGACAATGTCCGATATTTGTATTCTCCCTCTCAATTTTTTGGCTAGCTTTGAAGTCTTCATTCGGGATGATTCATATAGCTCCAAAGGTAATCCAAACATATATCCTTGTTTTCATTTGCATTAATAGATGTATTTACTTGACTTTAAGTTGGATGTCATGTTTAAATTTTGAACGGTTCTTTACTCATTAGGTGCAAATGTGGGAATTAGTGGAGAAGCTCGGAAGCTGACTCCTTGATGATGATTTTTCCTCTCAGAAAACAATGGTTTCTCTCGACAACAAAACTTGGTATGCTAACATTGTGTTTACTTGGTTTTTGTTCATCGTTAATTGATGCACTTTGTTTTGAATACTATTTAGTTTTCCGTATGGATTGTGAACAATGGTGTTCGTGACTTTGTTGTGCAGGTATATTCTGCTGATTGCGGGGGTGTTACTCTTAAGGTTGTGTTGCTTGAAATGGCTTTATGATTAATTTATAACATTAGCTTTAATTAGATTGTATTATGTAATATGATGGAACCCATCTTCTTCTGAACTTTTTGAATGTTCTATGAATGGTAATGTAAAGGCTTAAAGCAGAGTTTGTTCTGTTTTCTCTTTTCTTTTTGTTGGGATACTGTTTAAAGTAATAAGCTCTTCTGGTGTCAAAACATGTACATGAATTGTAATTGGTCTTGTGCCCGTCCAATGAATTCTTTGTCTTGCTTTATTTACAACTTCAACAATGCTGTCATTCTGTTCCTATGAACTTATTTTAGTCACCGTATCGTATATCTTCGGATTGTGTGCGTACTTAATTGGGTTTAAAGAGGAGATATGAAATGCTGCTGCAGCAATTATTGCATATGACAATTAAGATCCAGCTTTGCCTGGCATCTTGAAGAAATTCGGAAAAGTTTGGGAACTGATAGAAGAATTTAGTTTCTGTTTAAATGGCGGCCATTTGCATCGTGAACCACTTCCTAAACTGCGCAATTAGAATTAGTGGACGCGTGCAAATGAGTGTGTAGCATTGAAACAAGTCACACAAGTAAACCAATTACTCGTACGTACTCTCCGCAACAGAGAGCTCATTTCAGCTGTTGTGACTCTCGAGTCTTTGTATACCGCAGGCTAAAGCCATAAATTTACCTACAGCTGCATCACTTGCGCCTTTTAGGGTCAAAGGACAAATTGATAGTTGAATAGAGGTACACACTGTGAGACTCAAAGATGAGACTCGGGCCCTGACCCATGCAGGCACACCTATTATTTAAAGACCGAACAAAACCCTATTATTTTTGTTCTTCATTGTGTCCAATTCTCTCTCTCTCTCTCAAACCAACGCCGCCATAAACCCTATAATCACCAGATCCCGCTGTAGAAAACCAGGATCAAGCAAAAACCTTCAAATCTTTTTATAAGAGTCTCTTTCTTCTTCCATTCTAGAAATGGCCGCATGTAGATTTATGAGTTTTTTCGTATGGGAAAGTGGTGGAGGAAGAAGAATTGTGAATTCAATCTGCACATTATAATCTCTTCTCTCAGAACAATTATGAGTCTAGGCTGGAATTGGATCTACTGGAGTAAGAAATGGAAATATCTCAAGCCAGATATCTTCTATTGTAGACTTCGATCTGAGATTTCTTTTGTTAGTGACTTTGATTGAGCTTCAGTGGCAATGATTTTATGCAATTCCAAAGGTCTTAACTTGCTTGCGTTCACTCAATGGGTCGCAATTCCCCAACCACCGATAGGAATTTCCAACAGTTTAACTGGTTAATCATCCCCAAATTACAAGGTTGTGCTGCCATTTAAAAAGCAACTAATTTCAAATCCAAATATTTTCGTCGAATTTGTGAGATGGAACACATAATCCGCCGAAAAAACTTGGATATGAAATTTGTTTAGTTGCTTGTCCATCATTTACCCTGGATATCTCTCTGACTTGAGGACAGCTTCATCTTTTACTGCAAATGTATCTTTTACTGCAAATGTAGGAATTTAGTGGAGAAGCTCAGCACGAGATTTCTTGATGATGATTTTTCCTCTCAGAAAACAATGGTTTCTCTCGACAGCGATATTTTGTATGCTAAAACATAAACTTTTGTTTGCATTGTATCGGCTCATTGTTTAATAATGCACTTTCTTCTGATGGATTACGAATAATGGAATTCATGATTTTGTTGTGCAGAGATGCTGCTTAATTGGGGTGCTGCTCTTAAGTTTGTATTGCTTGAAATGGCATTCAGATCAACTTGGTGGTCTCACTATAAAGTCATAGCCATTAGTGAATTTTGGATTACGTAACTTGCCATTCTATATGTATCATCGTAGCCTTCTATAGATTGTACTACAATTCATAAAATTGAGTTTCTTTGATTTACTCTCAATTAACTTGGTGGTCTCAATATATAGTCTCGAGTCAAATTAAACTATTCTGCGTCAAAGGAATGCGCATATGAATTGCAATTAGGTCCTGTGTCCATCTAATACATTTCATTGTCCTGCTCTATTTAAAATTTTAATAATGCCGGTATTTTTTCCTATAAACTTTTGCATCTATGGATTGTGTGTGTGGACGGCTAAGTTGAATTAGCTTGGTCTGGCATTGTGAAGAAATTGGCCTATGATGTAGTTAATGTTCAAAGAATGAAATGACTTGTTTGTAGAGAAATGACTTGTTTTACTTATTAAAGGCCAAATTAATCTCTAGTTTTAAATCTAAGGCCAAATCGGGACAGTGTATAAGTGCCAATGCGAGCTCCATCCTCAATTATGTTCAGATCTATTTGGCACGCCAATCGCCTGTGATCTTGACTTTCTTTGCTATCTTTGACCTGTCCGACTATTTAACACCCAACAAACCCCAGCCTGCTTCTTCTTGGATTCTCTTTCTTTTTTCCCTCTCCAATCTCATAAACGCCGTCATAAACCCTAAGATAACCAGATCCAACTGTAAAAAACCAAGAGCAACCAAAAACTCACCTGAATATCTTCTTCTTCTTCTTTGATTCTAGAAATGTCAAAATGTAGATCTGTAAATGGTTTTGTGTGGGAATGTGGTGGAGGAGGAACAACAACAGTTAATTCATTCGCATTATGATTTTTTCTCTCAAAAACAATTCTCGAAATTGATCTTGAACCAGATCTGATATGATCTCCAATGGTTCAATCTTATTCTCATAGGCAATTTCCCGACGAGTTTTATCAGATCAATTGTCAACATTTTTGTGCCGAGATGTTGCTAGAATTGTTGTGTTATTCTTAAGTTCCTGTTGTTTGAAATGGCGTTCAGATTAACTTGGTGCTCTCAATATTAAGTCAAAGCTTGAAATTGGTCTATGGATTTAGTTAATGTTCAAACAATGAACCTCTTGATGGCATAGAGTTGTGAAAGATACAAGATGGAACAATGTCTTTGGAGGATGTGTTTGATTTCTTTTTTCCTTATTAGTTCTGTTTAAAAAATGGTTATCAAACTTAATGATAATATCTTCCCCTGGAGCACTTCTTAACTTGGTTGAGTTCCACCAAAAACAGTTCAACATCAGTCTCCCAAAATTTCTGTAAGATTGATAAGTTTACCAGCAAAACAGAGCAATTGATGCAACAAATTTAATCTCCAAGTCCCCAAACACGGATCAAGAACATCAAATTCAACGATCAAATTTTATACCACATCAAAAGGCGGATCAATTGTTTATGAAAATCTAACCCATAATAACTAAATATCAACAAAGCCCACAATTTTTTTCCACAAAATTAGCATTTTCGAATTCCCGAACCAATAACCCCAAGTTGTTCATCATATTTCACTTCCTCATTTGCTTCCTTGACCTTGAAACGAGGTAAATCTGTTGAAGAAGAAATGAGAACCAGACACTTTTTTGAGGCGAGGATGAACACAAGGAAACTATGTGTGTTGCATCTGTTGGGTGGGTTCGGGTTCCGCCGAGACATCTCTGGTTTTACAGGAAATGTGCGAAGATACCCTAGCTAGGCCTGAGTCCGTACAACAAGCAATACATAATGTCCTTACGATGGTGTGCAGGTTGCTTCTCTTCGATACACGATGTCAAGATATCTTTTATTGCACGTCCTATTTCAATATCAGTCGGCTAGATTCTTACAGATTTAGATTAAATATGGAGAGCATCGCAAACCCTGTCTTATTTTGATACTAATAGAATCAAATTGCATCTTGTATGGTGAACAAATGAGTCAATGCGTGATATGAACTCCATGTTGACATAGTTGTAGTATTTTTTAACATGTCTTTTGTTGTATTGTTTTCGTCATTCCTTACTTGGACAAGGTAATTGTTCATTTTCATCTTTTCAAAAAGGATACAAGCCTGAACCAATTTATTTGGGCACACATAACAGTCCTCAATGACGTTGACTTTCTTTGACTAGTTTTGTCCAAGACTACTCTTTATAAGAGAAATAGAAACCCTATTCTTTTTCATTTCTTCCTTTCTCTCCCTAAAGAGCGCCGTTGTAAAACCTAGATCTTAAAATCATCAAATGCCACTGTAGAAAACCAGGACCTAACAAAAGCTCACTTGATCATACCTTCTTCTTTATTGAAATGGCGGAAAGTAGATCCGTAAGAGGTATTGTATGGGAGTGTGGTGGAGGAGGAACAACTAATTGTAAATTCAATCTCAACATTATGATATCTTCTCTCAAAACAACTCAAGGAAAAAAACTGGGGTGAGATTTTACTACTTAATCGTGGATATTCTTACTCCTCCAAGGTAATTCAAATATATATTCTTGTTTTAATTTCCATTGGCTTATGAATTATAGCTGCTGCACTTGATTTCATGTTGCTTGTCTTGGTTAATTTTATTGGTGGTTCTTTACTAATTAGGTTTCTGCAAGGATGTTGGGGTTTATGGAAGAGATAGGGTTCCTTTTCGCAGCAAAATTTGGTATGCAAAAACACAACATGGAATTTTTATACTATTTTAGATGTAATTAACTATCTATTTAGTTCTTCAATATTGATCATGAACAATTGTATTCGTCTACTTTGTTGTGTAGACTGATGCTGCTTTGGGGTTCTGTATCCGTGTATCCACCTTAGTTGGTTATCCCAAGTAAACCAATTTGGATGTCCACTTTGTACGTTAATCCAAAGGAAATCAATTTTGTTGATGCTGAATTGGAATTCTGCTAGAAAGTTAAAAGGACCAAGTGATGGTGTATCTTTAGAAATTCAAATCTCCAGCAGATTCAAATGCTTTTCTTATTACCGTTGCATTTACCTTTCTCAAGCATATCTCACTTAAATGATTTCACGATGATTCTGACAGCTCCAAGGTAGTTCATTTCTATATCCTTGTATCTATTCCATGGATATTGCTAAAAAAGAAGATTGAGTTTACATGGTTTTGGTACATTGTTTAATGCTGCACTTTGTTTTCAATGTTGCCATCTACTTCGTTCTCAGTATTGATTGCGAACAAATGTGTTTATGGACTTTGTTGTGCAGTTATGCTGCGAGTTTGGGGGTTACTGTTTTGGACCTATATGGATGGTCTGTTAACTTCTTTGGTACCCATCATTTTGGGTTGGCCATGGCAGTGCTTAGAGTTGCTAGTGAAGGATGATTTAGAATTGACTCAAGCTGGTGTTGTTGCCATAATATTGCATCTCAGGATGTTAAGATGCAGTTTAAGCTATCACTTTCTAACTGGTCAGTTGGCTAATGCCCCTGGTTTTGGAAACGATGAACATATCAGCTGAGGAACTTTAGAATTCTGTTGCAAATTGGAATGTTGACAGCGATATTCCAATGTAACGTGACAAGTACACCGAGTTCAAGAAAGAAAACAAGACCTCGATTGGCTTGTTGTGCTCGGGGTCGTGATCTAAATAACAAAAGTATTATGAAGCAAACCGTCGTCCAGCATCATGCTGGCCATTTATCAGTTTCTAAATTACCACCATAGGATTTCAGTAGTCATCTTTGTAACCTGTCTTGGTGTAAATACAATGTTACTGGTGTGGGACTGTCTGGTTTGGTTGTTCAGGCAGGAAATGTTCCATCCAACACTGTCAATCAGGGGTTTCGAACCTAGTTGCTATGTTGTAAATGTGATTGCTAGAGAAAATGAAACATTTTATACTGTTCAGTAAAATAGTTTGAACTGAAATTGTAAGTTTTAAGTAAGTTATTCTGGCTGTTTGTTTCATTGTCAAATTGAACATGACATGTGATTTAGAATGGGCCATTGAAATTGTACCAGCTACTAGCCTACCACCAAGTCATGTAAAATTTACATTCAATTTATTGCGAAATCAACAAGTCGAATTGAAAAATCTGCTATCTCCAGTTCTGGATGTACCGGATTTAGATAAATCGACACCAAATTTCAGACACAAATTGCTGTTAAATTTACATACCGTCCTTAGATCCGAAGGTTGTGTTCTTTAAAGGTTACTCGAAGATCCCTTCAGCCTTCAGGTATAGGAGGCACCCATAATAATCCCCTGGGATGACCTTGACTTTCATTGACTGCCTTTGACCCATCCTACTACTTAAAGACCCAACAAAAACCCTATTCTTCTGCATTTCTCTCCACTCCAAACTCTCTATCTAAAACACGCCGTCATGAACCCTAGATAATAAGAATCATCAGATCCGGCTGTACAGAATTCCATCTTGTGCATATCTTCTTCTTTCATTCTAGAAAAATGGGGGAATGTAGATCTATAAGTTGTTTCGTACGGCAATGCGGTGGAGGAAGAACAATAACTATTAATTGAATCTCAGCATTATGATCTCTTCTCTCAAACACAATCATAGGAAGATAGGAATCGGTCATTTATAATCAAATCCTAGATCATGTCCTGTGTTTGATTCTTGCTCTGGCAGATCTTCCTTCTTTGAGCTTTATTTCCGGTTTTTGTACTTAACTTAAGAGAATAAATATTTAAATGAAATTTCGGTCGGGATGATTTCAACGGCTCCAAGGTAATTCAAATGTAATTGTTAACATGCGAATCAAAGCTACTGAACTTGATTTCCTGCTGGTTGTCATGCTTAAATTCTTAATATGGCTCATTACTCTTTAGATTACTGCAAATCTGGGAAAGAGACAGGAGCACCGATTTCTTCATTGCGCGTAATGATTTTTCCTCTCGGAAATTATTGATACCTTTCGACAGCGGGATTTGGTGTGCAAAAACAAAACAGTTAGTTTATATAGTTTAGGTACAATGTCTGATATATCTACTTTATTTTGGATCTGACTACTTATACTTTCTCAAGATTGACTGTGAACAATTGTATTTTGACGACTTTGTTGTGTTGTATGATGCTGCTGAATTGGGGGGTTACTCTTAAGTTTGGATTGCTTTAGACGGCATTATGGATTACATAACTCGCCGAGTGGGTGATGCATTACATATCTTCTTAGGTCTCTAGAGATTGTAATGCAATCCATAAAACTGTACATATGAATTGTAATAAGTCTTTTAATGCCCATCTAATGCATTTCTTATTCCTGCTCTATTACAACTTCAATAATTCCAGTATTTTGTTCCTATGAACTTACTCTAATCACAGTATACTTTTTAGCATCGAGATATGGAATACTGCAGTTATTGTTTTCATATAACTGATGAATTGTGAATCGGTCTATGAATGAACTTGCTGATGGCATAGAGTTGGAATTTGGAAAAGATACATGATGCAACTATGTGCTTGGAGGATTTGTTTGTTTACTTTTTCCTTGTTACTTTTGTTTAAAGAATGGCTATGGCATAGAGAGTTAACTTGGTGGAGTTCCACGAAAATTTGACTTTCCAATATTTATGCAAGATTGATGAGTTTACCTAACAGGACAAGCCATTTCATGCAGTAAATTTAATCTTAAGTGCCCAAAGCATGGATCAAGTACAACAACTTCAAAGTTCAGAGGTTAAACCGCATCAAAAGACGAGGGTTTTGTTACAGTAAACAAAATGTTAATGATCCGATATATCTATCATACACTCTTGCGGGTATGGGTATATGGATCCGTATATCTTTCATTCGTGTTGTGTTGATATTGTTTAGTTTGTTTCTGGATTTGGAAGCCAGAATATCCAATACTTTCGATTACCGTTCAGACTTCAGATAACAATTTTTTCCCCCAAGCTACAAATTCTTGTAACAAGGATTCGATCATGTGCCAAGATATTCCAAAAGCGTTTATAAAGTAGAACCATACCTCCCTAGGTTGCTAACAACGGGAAAACATGTGCTTTGTATCTACAACTTCAATGTTGCAGTTGCTGCATATAGTACTGCGTACCGCTATCCTTCTATGTTGTAAATTGGCAATTGTTGGTAGCAAGTGTGATGAAAAGCAGACGATTACCTTTGGGGGAATGTCAGTTTTCCATAAGAATTTGGTGAATTCTGTAAATTCTTATGTTGTCATTGTTGAAGGTTTAACAGAATATCTTGATAGGGAATTCATCTTTTCCCGAACTGCCATAGTAACTGACATCATCTTTTTGGATGTGCTGCAAGTGATTGTAGAGGCAAAGTAATGCCTCCTAGTTGATTCCACATTACCCTGTGAATCGAAGCATATCTCTCATATGAAATGACTTAAGTACCAGAATCAACACAAATCTTTTTCTATTTTGTTTTGAAAGTTTTGTAACAGGGTGCATAGACGTGCACTACCGGTACCCTAATCAGTTTTCGAATGAAAAAAATAATACCAGAGTGTATACAGATTGAGAACACCCAGTCCCCTATGACCTTGACCTTTTTCGACTATCTTTGACTGAGACTACTATTTAAAGGCAAACTGAAGCCCTAATTTAGTTCATCATTTCTTTTTTCCTTTCTCTTTCTAAACAGAGCAAGAGTCCTCAGGAACGCCATCATATCATAAAATCATCAGATCCAACTGTAGAAAACTCCATGTGTTCATATCCTTTCTTTGATTCATCAAATGGCGGAATGTAGATCAGTAGCTGGTTTTGTATGGCAGTGTGGTGGAGGAGGAACAACAGCTGTTAATTCAATCTCAGCATTATGATTTCTTCTCTCAAACACAATTTAGGTCGTAACGAGGGTGCTAAATTAAAATCAGATCCTAGACCATGTCCACTCGCTGATTCTTTTTACGCATGTGGAAGTTTTACGCATATCTTTCTTGATATTGTACTATAATCCATGAAAATGTGTATACATCAATTTCAGTGTATCACCAAAGCTCATTATATATGGCTTCGGATCATGTTTGTATGAATTGTTGTTTGTCTAATGCATTTGTTATTCCTGATCTATTTACATCTTGTTCAATAATGCTGCTGATATTTTGTTCTCATGAACTTTTTGATTAAGTCATTTTGTATTCTCTTGCTACTTAGGATTACCTGGGTAAATATTTGGGTCTAAGGAGGTGAATGGTGACTAAGTTGAACCAGTTTGGTCAAGCATTGTGAAGAAATTGGTCTTTGATGTATTTATGTGCGAAGAAATTTGATTATGATGTATTTATGGGCATGGATGAACCGTTTGATGGCCAAGACTGGGATATGTCTGCGATCTTTAGTCGGAAGGTGGTGTATATATACAAGTTGCCTAGAGGAGAATTGTGGGTTTGGCTGTACGTACGGGCAGGAATTTGACCATTTTACAGTGAGAATCACGGAGTTCAAATCTATTTGCGCCAAAACAAACTTCCATTGCTTAAAACAATAATATGTTACCTATTCAAAATTGTATATTAGCTAGTGGTTGCTTTTTTACCCATGTTGTCAAGAGTATACCATTAAAATGTTACCAATTTTGTTCATTACTTGTAAGCAACTGGGCTACTTATCTTTGATTTCACTAAGCAGTTCCTTTTGTACCTGTCTAGCATATATTCTCTTGCAGATGCAGCTGGATAACAGAGGGAAATGACTTGTTTTACTTATCTTAGGCCAAACCCTGACAGTGTTTTATGTTGGTCACTTAAAAACTGCCAATGCAAAACTATGAGCATCATCCACAATTGTCTTCATATCTCCCACAATTGTCTCACGTGCGCATGGATGTGGCGTAGCAATTTTGCTTCTCAAAGGTTAGTCGAAGAGTCCAACATATGACCCTTGACCAATTTATATGGGCACACAACTAGTCTCCCGTGATCTTGACTATCTTTGACTCGGCCTACCATTTAATACCCAACAAAAACCTATTCTTCTCATTCTGTTTCTTTTTCCTTCCTCTCTCCAAACTCAAGAACGCCGTCATGAGCCTAGATCATAAAATCATCAGATCTAACTGTAGAAAACCAGGATCAAGCTAAAGCTCACTTGAATACCTTCTTCATCTTTCATACTACAAATGGCGGAATGTAGATCAGTAGCTGGTTTTGTATGGAAATGTGGTGGATGAGGAACGAAAACTCTTAACCCAATCTCAGCATTATGATCTCTTCTCTCACAACAATTACAAGTTGTTCCAGCCAATTTATATTTTTCCAAACCATCGGGGACGAGCCTTGAGGTTATCTTGGTTCGGATTGATTTGCTTCAAATCTACCTCGGAAATATGAGGATAGGCTGGAAGTTAAATTTACAACACCAAGAAGTGTGACGGAGGTGGATGAGAATCGTTAAGTCGATCTCAGCATTATGATCTCTTCTCTCAAACACAATTCATGGACTAATTGGTGGTTCGATTTAGCACCACTTATTGTCTCCTACTGTTTCAACACACCTTGGGCGAGCTTTATCTGATGTTGCCAGCTTTCTGGTTTTAAATTTTGAGGATAATTGCAACATTGAATTTAAAATGTTTTCAGGATGATTTTAGTGGATCCAAGTAATTAAGTTACTGAAAATAAGTTTTTAATGATTTTCAGTTCCATTAACATATGAATCAAAGCTGCTAAACTTGAATTCATTTTGGTTTTCATGCTTAAATTCGTAATATGGTTACTGCAAATGTGGGAATTTAGTTGAGAAGGTCGACACGAGAATCCTTGACGATGGTTTTCCTCTCATGGTTTCTTTGGTATGCTGAATGTAACCTTGTGTTTTCAGCTTGGATTGTGAACATTGATATTCGTTGGTGCTCTTGTGTTTGTGCTGCTTGAAATGGCATTCAGATTAAGTTGGTCCTCTCAATATTAAGTCATAGCCATAAATATGTAACTCGCCGAGTGGTGAATGCTTCACATATAAATGATATCATCATAGCTCTGTAGATTGTACTACAATTTAGAAAATTGAGTATCCCATTTAAATAAAACGATCACTATTTTTTGTGATCAAATAGTTTCTAGGGTTTTTATTTTATTTTCTTATGATATGTTATTATAGCCTAAAGGGTGTATTTTTCGATTACGATTATCGATTCAAATGGATCAATGAAATTAATGGCGGTGTGATGTGGGTCCACATTGCCATGAAGATCGACGACTATCGATGTTGATCGTGATGAAGAACAATGCATATTACTCTCCTTTCATGGGAGATATTTTTTTTACTAAAGAATAAGAAAAAGAAGAATTCAAATGGCTAAATCATAATTCAAAAGCCATCCCTTCTCATGTATTTTATATTTACATTTGTTGGAATTTGGGCTTGGGATGGCCACTCAAGCCCATGTCCAGAATGAATAGAAATTGTGTAAGTAGAGATATAAATGAAAGATTTAGTCCCACATTGTGTAAAATCTATTGGAGTCTCTAGTTTATAAGATATTGAGAGATAGTAGCTTATGAATAAAAGGCTAATGGTGCACCCTAACCATAGTGCTTCGCACCAAAGCACCGCACCCGCACCACGCGTGGCGTGGGCGCAACCTGGCTTCTTTAGGCGCACACTTCGCACCCTCGTAGGGAGGAGAACTTGGATCCTTCAATTTTACAATATGGGAATCATTTGGATGATCAGGATTTAGTTTGAGATTGTATCTAGTAGTTATGATCTAACGTGTTGCTTAAGTCCTTATCCAAGAGGTGTGATATCTAACGGACAAGAACTTCTATTTTAGTTTGAGACACAGAAACATATTTTACATCTTCTTTTGAGATTTTGAGAGTCTGTAAAAGAGAGTTGTGTTACATCAATCCGCGTTCGTTATGGCAATCATCGAAGTTCTGCGAAGATTTCCAATGGTATTGTTGAATGCTAGAGACGTATGCCATAGAAGTGGCTAAAGGTGCACCCTGACCATAGTGCTTCGAACCAAAGCACCGCACCCGCACCACGCGTGGCGTGGGCGCAACTTGGCTTCTTTAGGCGCACACTTCGCACGTTCGTAGCGAGGAGCACTTGGATCCTTCAATTTTACAGTATGGGATTCATTTGGATGATCAGAATTTAGTTTGAGATCGTATCTAGTAGTTATAATCGGTTTCAATCAAATTCTTGTTGGCTACCTATTGTGGCTTCTGTAAATTCTTTACCTTAATAAAATTCTCACTTTCAATCAAAAAAAAATAATCGGTGTTGCTTAAGTCTTTATCCAAGAGGTGTGATCCAATGGACAAGAACTTCTATTTTAGTTTGAGACACAAAAACATATTTTACATCTTCTTTTGAGATTTTGAGAGTCTGTAAAAGAGAGTTGTGCTACATCAATCCGCGTTCGTTATGGCGAACATCGAAGTTCTACGAAGATTTCCAATGATATTGTTGAATGCTGGAGACATATGCCATATAACTGCATCAGCATTAAGTGCAGGGCATTAAACGTCTTAAGTGTAAAGATCACTCGCCTCAATACATTTCTGTTTTAGTTTTCTCATTTTCATTCTTCTTCTTCTTTAATTTCTATATAAGTTGATCTTTACATAGTTTGTAAAAATTGTGCTTTACTCATTCTGATTTGGAATCAGAAAGTTTGTGAAACTGTTTAATACGATTTGAGTCATATTTGTGAATCGGTAACAAGGTTTTCAACATTATTGCACCACAGTTGTCTTGTTTTTGTGTTACATGATGTATGTATTTTTTCATGTTTTTCATCTTTGATGTATTTGATATATTATCAATGAAATCAAGAAATTTACTCTTCAAAGGAAAAAAAAAAAAAGAATTGTATTCATTTGTTGTATTGAGAAGGGTAACAGAAAAATCAAAAAGAGACCTAACTGTTTTTTTGGGATCCAAACATATCTATGACCTTGACTTTCTTTGACTATTTAACACCAAACAGAAACCCTATTCTTCTTCGATTTGTTTTCCCTTCCCGACTCCAAACTCTCTCCTCCCTCAAGAGCGCCGTCGTAACCCTATTCTGGATCTCGAAACACAATGTTTTACTTTGGGGAGTGTTGCGGCCAAACATATGTTGTGCGAGCCTCGAAACACAGTGTGGACGCAGAGTTAAATGAAAAAGATATGGGGTTGAACCCTAATATGTGGTATTTTCTTCATCTCCATTATTAATGTCTCTTCTACAAGTGAAATCTGACAATGGACTTTCGTACAAGCATGTTTTTGAAATTAGAAAAAGATATGGCGTTTCTTCTAGTCGGGATACTGAACTTGGTAACATTTCTTCTTTCAATCCCAATCTTAGGCGGTGGAATATGGTTGAGTAACAGACCAGGTACACACTGTGAGAATTTCTTAGAGAAACCAGCAATAGCATTGGGTGCATCTCTTATGATTATATCACTTGCTGGTTTAATCGGTGCTTGTTATCGTGTGCCAGGGTTACTATGGGTTTATTTGTTGGTCATGTTTGTGTTGATTGTTTTGTTGTTTTCTTTTACGGTATTTGCTTTTGTTGTTACAAATAAATGTGCTGGTGAAGTTACTAGTGGAAGAGGGTATAGATTAGGGGATTATTCTCAATGGTTACAGAATAGAGTTGGTGCCGAAAAGAATTGGAATCGGATTAAGAGTTGTTTACAAGATGTGGAAGTTTGTAAAACTCCTAGTCCTCAGCAGTTTTTTGTCAAGCATTTGTCTTCTATTCAGGTATACGATCTCTGATTTTTGGGCAAATTAGGGTATTATGATCACTGGATCTTAACTTTTTGTTTCGACATAATGGTGTAGAAATTGATGTTGAAATATATAGATTTTAGATCATTGAAAATTGATCCTATGAACTTTAAAATCATAAAATGGTATTGTGTCTGACGTTTATGAACTGGTAGCTTCACACAGTGCCTTGAGCACAGCTAGTAAATCCTAAAGCCCCATAGTGCCCAAGGCGCACGAGAGGTTGAGGCCAGGCCGAAGGCCTGGGCGATACCCTAGTAATGATTCAAGCAATTCTTGTAACCTAAGGTCGCATGTAGACGAAAACATTTTACTTACAAGAATTTATGCTTTTGGTAGACATATATTGTTGTCATCCAAATTTTAAAAATGTAACTCAAATTTTCCTTTTGTGATTGCAGTCTGGTTGTTGTAAACCACCACAAGAATGTGGGTTTGTGTACAAATCTTCAACAGTTTGGGAGAAAAACACCACCACTACTCCAACCAACCCAGATTGTGCAGCTTGGTCAAATGCACCTGGTCTATGTTGGGATTGTGAATCTTGCAAGGCAGCTGTTGTTGCAACTTTGAAAAGAGACTCGAAAAAGATTGCCGTCGTGAATATGGTTTTCCTCATCTTCCTGATAATCGTTTACTCTGTTGGATGCTGTGCATTCAGGAACAACAGGGAAGACAATGCTTATCCCAGATGGAAGGTATACCCCTAGAGCAAAGATTCTAAGATATTTGGTAATTGTTTGTTTTTGAAATTGTAGTATTGGCATACACTTACTATCTAGCCAGTGGCTTCCGGTTTGAGCTGCTAATTTGCTAGGATTAGCTATAAACTGCCTTTCAGTTACAACCATAATTTGCTAAATGAAGCAGAAAATGTTGGAGTCTACAAAATTTTCAGCATTTTGTAGAGTTTAGTGATGAAGAATTCAACTAAACAAAAAGAACAACATTTTAAAAGGATTTTTATTTATTAATCTGAATCAGAATCAACAGGATTACAAGTTTTAGATGGAAGCCTGGTAACAAGCTGGGCTCCAATCCCTTTTTGAAGTACAACCCCAACTCTGTGAAAAAAAAAATCCCCACGGTGACATTTGCATCATGGCTAGCCATATAGTTGCGCAATCTCTTCAGGAGCTCCACGGTGTCACTACCCAACTCCCCCACTTTTCTTAAATCAGATTTCTCTCGGATCCACAAATATAGAAGGACCAGGTTTAGATTTAGTCCAGTCATCTACTGACTCATCACTACAGTCCTCTCCTAATCTCTTTATGCACCAAAGATCTTCAAAGGACATCCTCTTCCAGTGAGGAATGGCGCCAATTTTATCAGGTTCGGAACCTGCTATCTCAGCTACAACCAAAGCACACCCCTTCTCTTTAGCCAAGTTATGTGCAAACCCACATAATGCTTTCGTCAATATCACTGACTCCCTTCCTTGTCCACCAATTCCATACAAAAAAAGTGACCCGAATGGTCTAAATATATCTGGAGCTGACGGTATACGAAGCCATGGGAACACACGATCCATTGCTCGTGTTGCTTTAACGAGACCACGGAAAATTCTATTCGCACCCTTTAATTCTAAAGTGAAAACCTCTTTGCTGTTCCAGATACTTAAAACTGCCCACGACTCGGGTGCTCCAGATAAAAACTGATTCACATCTAATTTAGAGTCAGTTAACACGGCAACAAAAGTACCCAAATTGTGTTCATTTCTTAAAACCAGATCAATGTCGTCAGGAAAGAACTCGACAGTGGAAAAGCTCTCCCGATAGAGAACTTCAGCATCATCAGGAGTGAGTTTAAATATCTTGACCCTCTTAGACGTTTTAACTCGGTGTTCAAACACTGGTTGAACTAGTATTGGTAGTGTACGGAATGAAGTATATCGACACTTGTCTGTAAATAATCTTACCGATGCTTCATTATCTTTGTCAGTTGCCATGTACGAATACTCTGCCCCCTTCTCTCTAAACCAACTTTCCATCTCTGAAACAAGTTGAAATCCTATGCCCAGTCTCCTATGACAAGGCGAAACCCGAAGACCTAAGACATAGGCAACTTTAGTATAACGATCATTATTATGGCTTCTAACGGTTTGGATACAACCTCTGATTAGACCCACGATTTCTTTCGCTTCCCTATCTTCACCAATTTCAGCTACCAACATGAGATTATCAGGAAACTGGCGAACCCTGCAAAGGGGATCACCTAACATATCGGTGAAGAGAGACATTTTACCAGTTGGACCAACTTCACATGCTCTTTCCAACCTTTCTGATCCCTCAAGATCTTTACTCTCTTCGTACTTCATTACTTTAGCCATCTTCTACGTATACGTACGAGCTAACTCTTGCAAATTGTGAAGAAGATACCTATAACTCTCAACTTGATGAGGATCCTTTTATATAGGTTAATACGTACAAATTTGTTCCCCAAGACATTCCTAAACTCGACCTGTAGCTAAATTATGGAACCTGGCCTAATTTAAACAACTCGAATCAGGAAGCCACAAGACCGGGGAAACTTTCCAAATAATGTTACTTCTGAAAGGATGCAAGATTGTGAAGAAAGGAAGTAGAGAAAGGATACAATCATACAAATTTATACTCCCTTCGTCCCGTATTAATTGAGCTACTTAGATTTTCACTTTAGCCTAAAATTAGGCTAGTTGATCAAAATTGTGATCAAGAAGTCAAGCTGGAGTCTAAGACCTTGTAATCCACCTCTTGCCGCAATTGCCAAGGATGACGGCATATGCAACGAAGACTCTGGTTGACCTTGCAGCGCATCACTGGAACCCCCAGCACAAACCTAGTTGCCGCAGTTGCCAAGATGAGGGCATATGCAACGGCAACTCTGATTGACCTTGCCGAGCATCACTGGAACCCCAGCACGAACCTAGTTGCCGCAATTGCCAAGATGTGCATTATATATTAGAACCGCTAGAAAGATTGCGGCCACCAGAAAAATACGGAAAACTAACCAAACCCTAAATATTCTAATATCTCTTTAAAGCATCCGTAAATCCTTTTTTTTCAACTACAGGGAAGGAAAAGGGTTTGGATGGATTATTTCAACAGTCTTCACCATTGAAGTTTGGAAACTTGATATTGTTATGGGGAGGTCGAGGCGGTTCACCACTATTATTCGAAGGAGGTGGAGGTGGTGGTACAACGCCATTACCATGGCAAAGTTGAGGAAGAAACTCTGTGAACACAGTACGTAAGAAAGTTTCCAATGAGGCACTGAGAGAAGTGGTAAGCTTGTTAGCGAAAGCAGTGCTTTCTTGTTCACGCTGTAACAACTTGTCTCTATCTTCCTATTCTGCTTGTCTTCATCAAGAACGTGTAAATTGGTGATAGTTTCAGAAAGAGTATCCAACTTGCCACCAATACCTTGGAGGAGCTTCAATGCTTCTGTATACGAGAAAAAAAAAAGGTTTGAAATTGAATGTGAACTGAACCTTGCTTTGAACTAGATGTTAGGGTATTAGAAAGAACGAGTTAAAGAACCAGATAAAACCCTTTTTCTTTGGGGTGAGCAACCTTAATGCAAAGACAAAGTAAATAAAACTAAGTTTGAATTGATTGATGATTATACAATTGATTAGCTGAGTATTTATAGGCTCGGGATGCTTGAGTAGCAAGTAATATCAAGCTAGGAAACTTAAAACACGCAGGCTAATAAAAGAAAGTCTAACTAAACAGCTAAATAAGATAAGGACAAAATAAGGAGACAGGGTAAGGTGTTGGTGTCGTAACATTCCTCAGACCAACCATGTGCATATTTCCGTTGTTATCTTGAATCATATCATCAGGACTTCGAAGTTTTGTCTTTCAGTAAAATAATTCATCAATTTCTCAGAAATTTCAACTTTTATCCATACCTAATGTTTTTCATGGATCTAAGGAAGTTATTCTGTATCGTTCATTGTCAAATTGAACATGGCATGTGAAATTGAAAATGACATTGTACTAGCTATTACCTACTACCATGTATCGACCTAAAAAGTTGTATCAAAAAAAAAATGACACTCACTCACCCAGTATCCGTTAGACCTTTTCTTGGTTCAGTACCAATAGCACTGTGCTCCAAAAACTTGGTTCACCACCTCGAGTCAGTCAATCACCTTCTCGGTGATGCATCAGCCTCCCTAACCTCCTGTTTAGTCCGGCTACTGGGATGATTACCTTCTCGGTGATGAATCTTCTTTTTTGAACAAACTCTTTTGTTCTTCTTTATTATTGTTGTCTGCATAAAGGGAATTAGGAAGTTGCTGTTGTGTGATTTTTGGTTGGATGATGTCTACATCGACTGAATGTATGTGGGTTTTGGGTTCCCTCCATCAGTATTAGGCAACATCTACCAGGCTCCTATTTGTACCTACAGTAACACGCACGCAAGGTGTTTGCTTAAAATCCAAAGAGGGGCCGTCTGTTTGCAAGTTGGGATTTCCAGGATATTGGTTTTCTTCTGATCAAACCATTTCCTTTTGATCTCTTCTTTCCTCTTCGACTCCTGCAGTACAAGATGGACACCAGTAAGCTTCTTTTGCCTCATGGACAGGGTTCTACTTGGGTTTAAGAGTTTGGTTTTTCTGATGTCTAGTGCTAATACCTCCTTGACCCATACCTCACCTGCTGCGTCTGCTACCCCTTCTGTTAGCCATAGGGAGGATGTTTCCGGTGGCAGAGTTGGTCTTTACCAGTGTCCTTTTAAGGGCTACGATGGGTGCAAAAGTGGTACTGGTGGGAAGGGTCTACTAAAGGGTTCCTTGTTTAATCATTTGAAGAATCTACATTACAACAAGATAGGAGGAACTGACAGATGCCGTGAGAGGTTGCGCAACAGTTGTGAAGTCTACCAAGCTTGGGAGTCTACATTGCTGCACCTGGAGAGTTGGCTGTGTACTCGGTGTATGCATATATATGGCTGGGGGAAAAAATGTATGCATCAGGAAAAGGGTGAGCTTGCCCCATCTTCAGTTTCAATACTAGGAATTGCTGCTCCTGTTTGCACTAATTCCCTTGAACCGGCAGCTGAACTCGATGTAGCTGCACCAACTCTTGGCTTAGAGCTATTGAACGCGGTGTTTCTAGCTCAGATACCTACAATCTCAAGCATTCCAGCTAAGTGCAGATTGCACTTTGCGCGCACCTTCAAGTCTGTGTTGCAGAATGTGGTAGCCAGGCCTTGTGAATTGGCCTCTTGGATTCATCTTATGCTTTTTCCTGTCTGTATTCTTCATGTTACTCTGAGCAGTCAAGAGGAGAAAGCTAGCACCCTGAAAAAGTTGCAGATTAAATCAGTTAATCGTGCACTACGCCAATGGATTGAACCTGGTGGGTGTGTTTTGCTAGTTCAAAGAGTTCTAGGGGAACATGAAGAGAGGAAGAAAATAATTGAGAAGCTAAAGAAGAAATCTAAACAGGAGGATCAAGAAAGTACTAACCTGAGATTATGCAGGGGTAAGCTCAGAAATGGTTTGTATGCTGCCGCAATTCGCACTCTCACTTCTAGTGGAGTTGCGCCCAATAATGACGACACGTTGTCTGAATTGCAGTGCAAACATCCCACTGCTGCCTTGCCCACGATTCCTTCTACTCCACCATCGCAGGATGCTATGGTAGCTTCAACTGAGCTGGTTCTGAGCAGTTTAAAGAGTTTCCCCAAAGGGACATCCTGTGGGAGGGATGGATTCCGTGCACAACATCTCCTTGATGTTCTCAGTGGACCAGCTGCTGTCATTTCAGATGAACTAATCGCATCCATCACAGAGGTGGTTAACTTGTGGCTTTCCGGCTCATGTCCATCTGTTTTGGGGGAGTTTGTGGCTAGTGCACCTCTCACCCCACTCATCAAGCCTGCTGGTGGACTGCGCCCGATTGCAGTTGGCACAATCTGGAGAAGACTTGTCTCTAAATGTGCTGCATCTTACGTTGGCAAAGAGATGAACTCCTATCTGGGTGGTTTCCAGTTTGGAGTGGGGGCTAAGTGTGGTGGAGAGGCGATTCTACATGCCGTACACCGTATGCTGAAAGAGAAAGGGAACCAAGATAACCTATCCATGCTACTGGTGGATTTCTCCAACGCGTTCAATCTCATAGATAGAACTGCCATGATCTCTGAGGTACGTAGTGTATGCCCTTCGATATCTCGTTGGGTTGAGTTCTGTTACGCTTCTCCGGCTCGTTTATACTATATGGACCATGTACTTTCTTCAGCTCAAGGGGTGCAACAAGGTGACCCCTTGGGGCCTCTTTTGTTTGCTATCACTCTCCACCCCCTAATCATGAGTATAGCAGAACGTTGTCACTTGGAACTGCAGGCTTGGTACCTTGATGATGGTACATTGATTGGTGACACTATGATGGTCGCTAGAGCGCTGAAGATTATACAAGAGGAAGGGGCAGCTAGGGGGCTGGTTTTGAACATCAAGAAGACTGAATTGTTTTGGCCCTCTCCAGATCCTAGAGCCGCCACTACAGGTGTGTTTCCATTGGATATTAGCAGGCCAGAGAAAGGGGTTAAACTGCTAGGTGCTCCTGTTAGTCTTGATGCCCAGTTCAACATAGATTTGGTCGTAAAAAGGGTTCACAAAACAGTGGAACTCATTGATGCAGTTGAGAAGCTTGAAGATCCACAGTGTGAACTTCTTTTGTTTAGGAATTGCGCTGGAGTTTCACGCTTGTATTTTACTCTACGAACCAGCTTACCTGACTATATACATGAGGCTCAAGTTCTGTTTGACTCTCGGCTTTATCGTTTCTTACGGCATGTGATCACAGGGGACGGTCCTGGGTTTGGTCCCTTACAACAGAGGATCTCCACTTTGCCCTTCAGACTTGGTGGTTTTGGAGTTTACACTATGCAAGACACCATGCATTATTGTTATTTAGCGTCGTGTTTGCAGACCCTAGAACTTCAGTCTGTTATCTTGAGGCACTCTGGCATCAGTGGCTTTAGCTCACACCTTCAGCAAGCTACAACTTCGTTCAACTCACTGTGTAGTCCCGTCTCTCCAATATGCGTCGATAGCACTGCCGCCCATTCAATGAAAACTCTGGCAACTGTTTATTTTGATGCAGTAAAGGAGAACTTGACCTCCAGTTTCAAGTTGACTGAGCGTGATTCTGTGCTATGGCAGAGTAACCAAATGAAGCACGCTCTCGATTTCCTATTGGCTATTCCTATCGTTGGCTTAAATCAGAAAATTGGTGCAAGGCAGTTCAGAGCGGTATTATGTTACAGACTTGGAATTCCTTTGTTTGAGTGGGACAGTTTGTGCCCTTTTTGCAAAAGAGAGATGGACGTGTTTGGCGACCATGCTGTACACTGCACGAATGAAGTGGGAATAAAGTTTCGGCATGACTTGGTACGTGACACTATCGCTGACATGTGCTATCGTGCTGGTGTGCCGGCAAGAAAAGAGGTGGACTTGGGCTTTCTTGCGGACAATGGTACTTCTTTGAGACCTGCCGACATTCTTGTATACAATTGGGATAACGGTCGGGATGCTTGCTTGGATGTGACGATTGTTTCGCCCTTTGCTGGAGGAGGAGTTCGTACTTCTATGTCGGGTCAAGCTATCAAGGATGCGGTTGCTCGTAAGAATGCCAAGTATTTGGAAAAGTGCACATCGCAGGGATATGGGTTTGGCGCTTTGGCCTTTACTACTCTTGGTGAGCTTGGGGACGAAACCACAGACTTTATCAAACGTCTACGCAACTACTTGGCTAGTCATGATGCTAATGTGCGGGTAGGAGATTTTT
Source organism: Papaver nudicaule (assembly GCA_023529015.1). NCBI lineage: Eukaryota > Viridiplantae > Streptophyta > Magnoliopsida > Ranunculales > Papaveraceae > Papaver > Papaver nudicaule. The sequence continues at coordinate 33,531 of JAJJMA010076628.1, forward strand.
TATTTCATAGGTTAAGTGTGGTTGTTCAAAAAGGGGTTGGAGCCCAGCTTGTTGCTCGGCTTCCGACAAGTTTCTTGCCTGACGAGAATCCCTTTGGTTAGTACCTGTTATTTTTAAATTTAAAAAAAAAAAAAAAATGTATCGACCTAAAAATGAAAAAGGATAAAACTCGCACTCAATTTTACTGCAAAATTGAAAAGGACAACTGAAAAATCAAAGTAAATAAGAAATGAATACTTGCATAATCAACGTCGGACTTGAAAAATCTGCTTTCCAATTTTAGACTCATAAACACCAGATTTCAGAGACTAATTACTGTTAAATTTACATATCCAAGATTTTTTCTGTTTACTTGCATGTATGACCAAGTACTACTGGAATAAAACTCAAATCGCCATAGCAGCAGTCCTTAAATACAGACTGTCGTATGCGTTGATTATGAGACCTGATCATTTCTATGTCTAGTCTAAATATACATAGGCAACACATTTATTTTTAATACAAGGTGGATGTATATGAACCTGTGACTCCCAGCAGGCTGAGAGTATACTGTCACACCATAGGTGAACCATCATACACTCCGGTGTTCACATCGTTTTCCTGCCATTCATGAGCTTTAAACTTGCAGACCGGGCATGTTCCTTGTTGCCGTAGCCAAGGATCGATGCAGTTGGAATGGAACTGCGTACGTCAGAGAAAAACAAGGATTAGATAGATGGTTATAAGATAGCAACACGAACTGGCAGATGCTATATATCTACAAACAAGAAGTTAAGACCCTGCAACTAGTAGTACAGAGAATATAGCATCTACAGCATAAACAACACGAATTGGCAGATGCTTATACAAGTGATGAATTGAGGGTTGCACACCTGATGCAAACATGGAAGGGTCCGGATGATTTCTCCCTCATTGACTTGCTCCAAGCAGACACTACAAGTTAGTTCATCCTCAGGTGCCTCCACACTAGCCTGTGCTTCATCATGAACTTGATTACTCTGCTAAGTGAGGAAAATCAATACATGAGAAGTAACCTTACATGAACAAAAAGCAAGAAACAAAGACAATTTCTGTAAAGGGGGAAATTATTCTAGTAAAATCATATAATATGTATGACACTTAGTGCAACCAGTTAGTCATAGACAGCAAACTGCAATATGTCATAGTAAGGGGGAAATTGTTCTAGCAAAATCGTACATATGTATGAAACTTAGTGCAACCAGGCGAACTGAATGAAAAGGATCAAAATAGAAACCTCAGCTGCAGGTGAAGAGGAGCTCTGCTGCTGTAATGAACCCTCACTGTACAACAAAATTGAAGGATAAGGGTTACGAATGTTGAATGAATGCCTAAATAACTATCAAGATACACGTAAGATAGGGAAAACACTATAGAACAAACACAGTACTCGCCTTTCTTGACTCGTAGCCCTATACTTATGAACAGGAAGAGCATTAATCTCATCCTCGCTCATTGAGGGACCAGGGGAAACATTGTAAGAATCAACTACACCCAGAGTTTCAAATTCTGCAAGAGAAATTAAAACAGTTTGATACATTTAACAAAATGGCCTATAAAATAATCGGTGTGCAAATAGCAACTTCAGGCATTGTTGCCATACATCTCAAATCTATCTAAAGCATAACCTATTACACAACCAAATACGCACTATAGTGTGTTACATACCTAGTTCATCAAAATTGCGACCAAGAAGTGCAAGCTGGAGTCTTAGACCTTGTAATCCACCTCTTGCTGCAATTGCCAAGGATGACGGCAACGGCAACTCTGATTGACCTTGCAGCGCATCACTGGAACCCCCAGCACGAACCTGGGCGGCCTGAACTTGAATCTGTCTGCATATTTCATATATTCGAAAGATTGCGGCCACCAGGAAAACACCGAAAACTACCCAAACCTACAAAAGATGGAATTACAAAATTGACTCCATTAAACACTTGCATTGGACAACATATACATTTCAAATTCGAAGGATTTACTAACTTAAAACACCGAACACTTTAATAAGCAAGTAATTACCAGAAAATTTGGTGAAATCTGATTTGAGTTTAGTATCATGAAGAGCAAAAAAACTGCGGAATCAAACAATTACAAAGCATTTAAACAAAGGCGTAAACAACAAATTTACAATTAAAACCAAAAGGCAACTGAAACAAATTTTCAATTACGACAGACATAGACACAAGTACCAGTGAAAAGGAAAGCAAATGAGTTGGTATTATTCGGCCGTGCTGCACCGTGAATTCTCTGGATACAGAAACACCAAACAAACAATTTGCTTTCAGTTAAACAAACAAAACAACTATGTCATTAATCAACTACCTCCAATTTATTATATCCAAGAAATTGATGAATACCAGGGCATGGCGTTGATCAGGAACAATTCCAGCAAACCCACTTTCAACATCACCTCGAATTCCTCGAAAACCAGAACTCATGGTAGTTTGTAGTGTATCTATCTTTCAAATTTCTACAATAACCTGAACATGAAAAATGTACATGTGGTTAGGTGAACTATGTGGTCTAAGTGTCTAATCCCCACTTAGGGTATGAAAAAATTTCAACTTTTGTATGAATCTAAAGACTAAAAGACACTACAATACTGCATTGCAACCTTCAATTTGACAAAGAAAACCCCTAAATCCACATGCATACACTTGAAACACAAAGAAATTTCTAAAATCAAAAACAATGTAAATGGAAGAAAAATACACAGAAAGAAATGAGATCCTTACTTACATATTCATCCAGAAAACTTGAAGTGAAGTTTTAGTCTTTTCCAATTCAGTCGTCAACAGTTCAGACATAAACCCCCGAATCCTCTCTTCTTCTAATTTCTGAAAGTGATTTTGGTTTTCTTGACTTTGCTTCAAGTAACAATAAAAGAGCTTCCTTTATTACTGTGTGGGTGTTGAGCACGTGGCGGAGTACTGAGAAATTGCCATGTGGTGAATTTTTCTTGAAACCTTTTGACCGTTAATATCTTTTGTCTAACACGTGTAAAGATCTTGGACATGAGAAGACAATGTAGTGCCCAACCCGCGGTGGATATATCATTTTTGCTTACCTTATCCTCACCCTCAGCTTTCTTATCTCAGTGTATCTACTTTTCTCTAAAACTTCATTTCACAAAACAAACAGAATCCATGAAATTAAACCAAAATCTCAAGTTGGGTTTCTAATATGAGAAGAGAAATCAAAGAAGTTCAAGAGAAATGGTTATTGGTGAACCAAGAAATGGGTTTGGGTACTTGGAAATGTGAGGGAGGGCTTTGAAAAGTGGGGTTGTATTGAGTGTACATTGGTTTGGTTCGTTAACTTCGTTATCATCGACCTTGGGAGAGAGCCTAGAGTGCACGCATATGCTAAAGTAGTGCACATCAATGGTAAACGACTAATGAGGATAGCCGAGGGCAAAGATAGCACCACGTTACCAAGTTGCACATTTTGCTAACAACTATGGGGTGTAGATGGAACCATGTAGCTGCCAGTGGCATCATGTGTTAAATCATTTTCAGGAATCATTTTACATTGGACGACTTTGGAAAGTTAGATACTAATTCAAGCTAACTAACTCTCTCCACACACATTTTCATTGCGTGTAAAACTGGACTAGCTTGCACTAGTCTTTACTCTTCTTTGATCATAAAACCAAAACTTAATTACACAGAAAAATCAGATCTTGTACTCTTCAGCACCTGCAGATTTTACAAAGGTATATGCTGCAACTTCACTCCATTTCTTTTGTCACAGTATTATTTTGGTATAAGTAGTAGTGATTTTTGGGTTACAAGCTCTATAAATTGCACAGACAATTGTTGTGAACTGAATGATGGAGATGTTGTCAGTCTATTATGCTGAGCCATGTTTGTTATTCCCTACTAGTAGTACTAATTTAAACATGAGATCTGTATCCACAAACTGTAAATTGAGACAGTCGAACCACTTTGTTTTAGGAAAAACACGATTAGTTTGTAGCAATAATGGTGTGTCTAGCTCTAGAAGGGATTCACTGCAGCAAGGGGAAACATCTGGATCACTAAACTCTGATAAATATGTCAATTATGTTGTTGGCCGCGGAACGGAAAGCGGCAAAAGAGATGATTCCGTAAGAAAGATAAAGATTCCGGGTCTGCCACCACAAGGATTGAATGGTGACTCTGGTTCTCCGATTACTAGTTGTTTCTGGGAGTGGAAGCCGAAACTTAGAGTGCATTATGAGAAGTCTGGGACTGAAAATGTGAATGCACCGGCTTTGCTTTTACTCCCTGGTTTTGGTGTAGGATCTTTTCACTATGAGAAGCAGCTAAAGGATCTTGGCCTTCACTATAGAGTGTATGCTTTGGATTTTCTTGGGCAAGGAATGTCGTTGCCAAATGAAGATCCCACTCCTTTGGTTAAAGGTGAAGAAGAAGATGCTTCATCTCAAGGAGAGGACTCGGGGATGTGGGGTTTTGGGGAACAAACGGAGCCGTGGGCGAATGAGTTGGTGTACTCGATGGATCT
>JAJJMA010076648.1:15920-29131 GCA_023529015.1 Papaver nudicaule
GTAGCTTAGAATTCAAAAAATTAGATGTGCATATACTCTTCACATCTGTTAGTCGTAGCTTAGAATTCCAAAAAATTAGATTTGCATATACTATTCACATCATGTTGAAGAATAAACACCATAAACACTTTCATTGAGAAATAGATAGCAGAATTAGTGAAGACAATATGCACAATCCGATCAAGATTTCTAAAAATTTGAGTTTTATGTCAAAATGAATATCCATAGTGAAAACAACAAACAAGATATCATTATAAATTTTGATGTGAAGACAGTATGCACACAAAGACAACAACCATCACCGGTAGCGTGGAAAAAAAAAACTTTGAAACATATCAACAATGGTACTCGTTGTGTAGATCTCGTCGAGAGCTTTCGGAATATATAAAATTTGTTAATTTTTGAATTATAGTACGTGAGATATTTATTTATTTTTCAAATTAAAGTAAAAGTGATTTTAATATATAGGGTCATATCAATAATTTGCATAATTGTTGTAAAAACCCTGGGGTTAAAAGAATAAAGACCGAAATTATTAGGGTCATATAAATAATTTTCTCTAAAACAAACCCATTGCTTTAATTCATTCATACACGAGCACACAACAATCAAACCCATGGTTTAGTGGTGAACTTGGCAACAGCAGCTCCATCTAGAACCCATGGTAGAGTTCAGTTTCTTCTGCTTTCTTCGTGTTCTTGCACTCAAGCTCTGCCCATTCTTCTTCTAAACTCCCAAGTGATTCGTACCCAGTACCATGTTCTTCCTATTAAACCAACCATCGAACATGGCTAGCAGTGCAGCGACACAAGGAGAGGGACCTGAACTTGGCGTGAGGCTGCAACTGTACTGGACTCGAACCTAGATTTACGATTAAAAGAGTTCGGTGGCCCTGATCAGAAATCTTCGGATGCTCCTATAATAATTGAATTCCAGTTGCCCCTTTGTTAGTACTACTTGACTACCTTTAGTGAAACTCTTCCATCTGGTTGCCCCTTAACGATATGACTGCCCTTAACAACCAAATGGCTTCTGATAGTGTTTGCCCTTGAAATGATTGTTGTCCAATATTCTGCCAATTTGATAGATTTTCTCATATTCCTCAATATAACTCCATTGAATCTATAAAATGCAAAAGAACGTAAAACGCAACTTTTATAAGAAAATAGCTAAAGAAAGTGTAATCAATAGATACTTAGAGAGGTGTTTTTAGACACCTATAAAATTCCCCCAAACTTAGACTTTGCTAATCCGATCAAACTAAAATAACAAAATAAAATAAAATCCTAACTCACTGTCGCAGGAATCGCGACTGCACTTAGCACGTACAACAAGCCTTTCAACCCCATAGGTGTCCCTAGAGGATGAGTGGTGTCTATTGAGGGCTTACAAGAGGTATACTCACAAAACCTTACTCCAAATTCAAGCTACTTGTGAACGATTGAGGAAAGACACTAAACAACCTATTTAGTTGACATACGGTAACTCATTAGCTTTAGGAATCATTTAGCCTTCAATATCCATAGACATTCATATAGGAATTCACAACTCTGCTCAGATAACTTTTAATCTCTTTCGTACACTCGATGCTAAAATGCCTCCGGATTTATCAACTCAAATCAATGGGATACATTAGAAGATGGATGAAAATAGTGAAGTGTGGCATGCTACTAAAGTGATTGGTGTGTGCACAATATGCTAAAATAAATGTTAATACATAAATATTGCTGGTCCTACAACCTCGGCTAGAAGCCAGGGGGCACGACAGGTAAGGAGAAGCGAAGTACAAAGGTATTCCCGAAGTATACCACCACGATAAATGAAGGCAAAGAACGAAGAACGCGCAATCAAAACGCGTTCGAGCTGTCACATCAACACCTTATAGGGTTACAAAATACTAGGGGCACGCGTTAATACATGACTGGATCAAACAACGGTATAAAGCAGCCTAATGGATAATAACTAAGGCATCAAGAACATCAAGGGATCCGTATAGCAAAAATATACACCAAATGGGAGATGTCGACACGAGAATGGATGATAAAGGCGGCGCACAGAGACCAGCTGTCGACGAAGACCATCAAACAACGGAAGAAACTAAGTGTAGCAAAGAGAAGTTATCTCCAAAACTTGCTATAAATACCCCTCTTTACTATGGAAGGAGGGTCGACAAAAATTACATGGGAGGATACAGTAGTGAAAGTCTTTCTGGAATCAATAGACCAGACTGTTTTGTATAGCCGAAACCCCCACGCTGTAATGGATCGAGCTATGTAATACTCATAAAAAGCTTTATTTATATGTCATTAATGGATCTCATCAGCATAATCTCATTGTCTGTTTGAGGAAATGAAGCGCTTTGGCGTGGATCCACCTTGTTTAAATCATCTTTAGTGTTTTACTCCGTTTTGGGTTTCTGATGAGTTCCATAGATTCATTGTTCCATTCATAGGATACGAATATGGACGAGGATCCTTGATAAAGCTTAGTATCAAACCTCATTAGTCTTAAATCTTATGTTTGTATGATATGGGAAAATTAGTTTCAACAATAAAATAAAGATGTAAAGTAAAAATAAACTTGCATTCTGTTATTTATTCTTATTTTGTTTAGACTCGCCACCTATTTTTTGCGAACTCACGAGGAGTCAAAGCTTTGGGCACACAAGATAAGTTATCCTACTCCCAGGAGTAGCCACGTTATATACAGAGGACGTATTGTCTTGAGGCGTATTTATTTTCTGATTATTTATTTCAATTATTTCAAAAAAAAAAATAATTATGAAAGACTTATTTACAATACGAAACAATTACATTTGATTCAACTCCTACCACCCATCACTTCAGAGACATAAAATGCAAAAGTAAAAAGAAAGTAATATGGTCATTACTAATCCCGAGGCATAGTTACATAAAGTTCCTAATAGAAGAAAGATCACCATGTTATTTCTAGCACCTGAGTTATGTGTTCAAACATGAATAGACCATTCACGGGCACGCCAAATTTTATAGCTAAATAGTTTTTGTTTCCATCTACTTAGAATGGTCAGTGTTTGTCCTAAATAATTCAGAAGTTTTCTTGTTTTGGAGTAAATATATGAAAAAAAATTGACATCAATTTTCGGAAAACCCTGCCCCACACTTGAATGTTACATTGTCCTCAATGTAATTGAATCATTCAATGTCAAGTCAAGAATAAGTTATCCTACAATGATATGCAATAAAAAACAAAAGACAGATAATAAAATACAAATCTGATGGGTTGACTACCATGAAGAAAAATTAAGTGGGTTGACTCCCACGAAGCAAAATCAGTTTCACGTCGTCAGCGCGCGACTTGCAAGATCGATTCCCCGTACACTATCAATCTAAAAATCTGAGGATCTGTCCAAACGACAATCTGCAATTGTAATAACAACTTCACTCAAATATTGGCATGATATCGAAGCAAAAATGAAGCTGTCAAAAGCGAGGAGGTACCCCCAAACCTAGTTCTTTCAAAAGATGAAATAATATTATCAAAAGACACAAGATTCAAGGGTTCTCTAGCAATATCCACCGGATCAACTGGGTGAACATGAACATGATTAGGCATATGAGAATATACATTATCACGAGAAGAAAAATAGTCCAACAAAAATTTTGAAGCACACACATCTAATCCTAAACCAGAAACCCTACGGAAAGTTGGGTAAACTAATTCAGGCGAAATGACACATAATGAGAATTCAGAATCCTTCATCTCATCCTTATGTGAGGAATTCGACAAGCTTTCCAAAATCTCTAGGGTTACACAGTCATGTGTGTCCTTGAAAAATTCTATTGATTCTTCTGAGTTTAGAAATAATATAAGGTTAAAAACTTCAGTTTCTGCGATTTTAAAACTCGGCAACGACCTCAGCTTCCGAAGTTCAGAAACTCACATCAAAGGCTACCTCAGATAATAAAAATTCAGAGTAGCAGTTGCATTAAGAGACATAATGAGGAGATCCAAAAAACACTAGATTTGATTTTAATAATTTAGTTCGATTAATATTGTTTGGGAAAAAATAAATCTCCACCCAAAACATAATTGTTGATGACGATGATGATGATGTAAAATAAAGATAAAACAAAGAAATAAAGGAGACACAAGAATTTAACGTGGTTCGGCCACTGTTGTGCCTACTCCACGGATGAATCCCCATAGAGAGGGATATTTTATTGATTTCTGTATACAGTGATTTTCTTAGGGTTAGGAAAACATATCTTTAGGGTTTTGGTCCCCTCTATTTATATTGTTGTATTTGTGGGATAAACCCTAATTTTGAGATAAACTTCATCCAAAAATAACTTTGCCTGCAAGACTTCTGGAAACTTCTAGAATCTTCTTCTGGGTCAGCGGAAGTGGATATGGGCCAGACGGGCTTGACTAGCATATAAACCCATTTTATATAGGGTACAAACATCGCCCCCTCTTAACCTCCAACATGTTGTGGGGTTAAGAATTTTGGTTTTCCTTCTGCATCGACTACCAATTACGTAAGTCGCCCCCAAGTATGAGTTGTTGTTGAACTGAAACGTAGCTCGAACCATTTTTGCGCAGACAAAGACGCCCCCAAGCGCGGTACCTGCAATAAACTTACCTGCAAATATATGTGATATTGCAAGGACGCCCCCAACTGTACCTGCAATAAATTTTCTCGCGTGCTAGGCGAGACTTTTTGCCAAGTAATGGCCTTCTGATGCTCGTGAGCTAGACGAGTCTTTGAGTATATGTACCTTGAAGATAGGCAAGGCTTTTGAAGTGTACCTTGAAGCTTGGCAAGGCTTTTGAAGTGTACCTTGAAGCTTGGCAAGGCTTTTTGCTCGCTACGTAACAAGGCTAAGCACTGGCCCCTTGGGCTGTCTGACTGTTGTACTCTCCTCGATGATTCATGTCGAATTGTTTGTCTATGTTTTTGGTTTCTCCATGGATTGCATGCAAATTTAATCTGTTGTACTCTCCTCGATGATTCATGTCGAATTGTTTACCTTTTTTTTTTTTTTACTTCCCTAGCTCTTTTTCGTGTGCACTTTCCGTCTTTCTTCTTGAGCTTCTCAATGCATGCAGCCTTGCATTCAAATCTATCTAAAATACTTAAGGTATGTTGCTTCACTCCAGTTTGTTGTTGCTGCTCCTCAATCATGGATGGACTTCTCCACTCATCGTTTTTTAATTTTATGCCTACATGCTCTCTCTCTTTTGCGCATGTTTTTTGTTCTCTATTTTTGAGTATTTCACTCTCTATTCAAGACAAAGCTCATCATTACTTCTCTATGTTTCACTCCAAAAATATTCCTTATTCCACTTCTTCTTGTTGAGTTAACTCACCATTGGACTCTACATGTCCTTCAAAAAATAAAAGAAAAGGAAAAAAATCCACTCCCGTACCTTTTAACCCAACTCCAAAGACAAACTTTCAATCTAAAAGAAAGAATGTTAGGGCATTGTCCGGTCAAACCCACTAGCGTTGGTATGTCAAGCTAGTTGTAAGTTTTAGGTGTCAAAACACAATTCTTGATTTAGCCTACTAGAGTTTAGATTTCGGAATTGGGGTATTGAAAAAGTAGTAGAGACCTTGAAGACGAAGACTGAGATTATAAAGAAGACATCAAATATTCTTCATCGACAACCGGTTAACAGGAGTTGTGACATTTATGGATTTTTTTCTATTCTACTTATTCTATCTTTCGAAATAGTCGGCTACTTTAGTAGAGATGCTAATAACGATTGAGATTGTACTATTGTCTACATAACCATGAGTTATGTTGGTATGTGTTCCCACCATACTAAGTTACAAGATACATGGATTATTCAATATATTTTCCAGTGCAATGGTTTGCTTGCAAATCACATGTAGGAAATTGGGTGAATCTAAAGGAGTACTCTAGAGCAGAGTCCATGGATTATAGTTGAGGGCGTATCACACGTCTAAGAACTGGCCCAGCCCAGAACTTCCTGCGGATCCAGTTGAAACCCTAATATGAAACTCGTCGTTTCACGAACTGGTTCGTGAATATTGACTCCAGAATTTCCTCCTGAGTTCCAAAACGTTGATCTGTACACGTCATGTACGTGAACGATAGATTCAATGTATTTGGCCTAGATTTCAGACCTGGACGGTTCGCGAACCGTCTGGTGAATATTCTACGGGATTTTCACGCGGGTTTTAACAGATAACTCCTTATCTCTTAGTTGGACTTGTGCTTATCAGAATATCTTATGTGGTCCATCTAACGAATCTCAATGAGTCAATAAGATAAAGGTGTTCTCATGGTCATTGGATTTCTGTCTTAAAGTAGTTAAGAGCTAATAAACCACTTGGCAGATAAATGTTAAAAGAATTCTAATTAATATTAACCTAGGGTTTCTTTGTGTGCAAGCCAAGTAACGGGCACGTTTAGACGGGAACTTGCAAACTTGTAGTGGAAGGAATCTATTGCTTTATCTCAAAGCAACCTATCTTATTGAGAGATATAAATAGAGGATTAAAGAAGAAAAACCACAAGCATCAAGCATACGTGAAATTTCTCTGTGGAATTGATTGTAAAAATCTTTGCACTACGGTGTAATCTTGTTGTGGTAGTCATCCTCTATTAGGTAGCAATTCCTTTGTGGAATTTACCTAACGACTCTTCTCTTGAGAGTTGGGAAGCACAAGTAAGAGATAACGTAACCTGTAACCTTGGTAACCTGATTACGTTCTTGTCTATTCTACGGTCCTTCTCTTCTGCAATAAGTCCATTCAAGAACTGATACATTACATACAAGGTTAAGGAAGCAACGTACGGCTGCACACGGTGTTGTAAGACCTAGTTAGCTCAAGTTGTGTATGTTTCTTAAGTGATTCTTTTCATATCTGAGGTAGAGACAAGTTCGGCATAGTTTACTCGGTGTACGTGTCAGCCCATGCTTGTAAGTAGATTTCCGTATGCCCTGGAGCAATCCGAACGAAGTCACTTTACATTTGTTAAACTGAAGAGGACAGTTCGAAACACACAGCTGATAATTGAAGTTGCAAAGCCGGAATTGTTGACATAAGCCTGTAACAGCGGTTAATGAAACTCCTAGGCCTGTAAAGGACATCAGCTAGTGGAATCAAGTGCGTGACGATCTGTGGGGGATCCAGAGACGTAAGGAGTGCGATAGTAGCCAATTCACTTAGAGGGTTGGAGTTGGTCTCTGCTACATCCCAGACCGAAGTCTTATAGTAGGCTAGTGTTTGTAGACAGTTAGTACTGTGCGGTGTTCAATCTGGACGAGGTCCCGAGGTTTTTCTACATGTCGTAGTTTCCTCGTTAAAACAATCCCCGGTGTCTTGTGAGTTTTACTTTTCACATTATATCTCTGATTATATAATTAAAGCAAACACAAGAAGTACTTTTTCATAACCGTCGAGTTGGTCCATAATCTATCCAAGGGATTTACCAAGACTTGTCTTGCGTTTGGACTGATCACTTGTGATCCTACCCCGGTTATCAGATTTGGATATTGATTTTTGAGATCGTCCATATCTTACCATAAAACTCACGAGCCCAAACGAAAAGTTGGTTGTATTCGATACCCCTGTTTTTTCAAAGAATCATTCCCAAAAGCGAAAGCCTCATCCCAACATAACCATAAAACTTGGTTGTTTATGAATTATCAGATAGGATGAGTGGACTCATGCAAAATCAACAAAATCATTGTGTTTCGCTACGAGTTTTTCAGATAAGGCATCTACATGAAATCTTCAAAAAGTTTTTACTACACTCTAGAGTCCCATGCAGATCACTAAGGTTCATCCTACCAACAAATCAAGTATTTTTCAAATTATTCTCTCTGATCCTACTCATAAAAAGGTTGTTCTTACTTAACAAACATTGGTATTCAATGGATCTGTATATCTAATTGAGGATTGGGAAAACTTCATTAAGTATCCAGAGATTTGATTTCTTAAAGCTAATTTTTGGGTCCAAGTGAATTCACATCCTGATTCTATCAAAAAACTGGATAACCTCAAAGTTGTTATCGAAGCCACAGATATGGGGGTGGGTCTTGAATTTAAACTTAATAAAGTGCCACCGGAAATAAGAATTCAGATTGATCTATCTAAACCGGTCATGCCTGGGTTCAATGTGGAAGTCCAAAAGAAACCACTATGGGTTCAATATGTTTACCTGAACCTGCCAATTGTGTGCTTCCACTGTGGATTCTTAAATCATGTTGCAATGGACTACACTGCGGATTTAGGTAGGCTGCATTTGTTCTATCCAAGATTCCCTTTTGATCAACTCAACAACAACATGTGGAGATTTGTTCGTGACACCTTCCACTTATCTTTATCAATTCATTTGAATGAAGAGATTGTTGACGCAAACCCACTGCATGTTGCTAATAGTACTCCTACTATAGAACCTGACTTGACGGTTGATCAACATGTTTCCAACATGCAATAACAGATTCATGATAGCAGACTCAAAAGTAAGTTATATCAGTTCTTGTTCAGTAGTCCAGCGGATACTCCTTCGTCCTCATCGGCCATGGAACTAGACCTAGTTCCGGCTTCAAGTACCAGCTCACCAGCTGAGTCAGAAAACATTAGACAAGTTCCAAAAAAATTGGCGAGAATATGTCAGGATACAGGTGGATGTCGGTCACTTGTAAGGCTAAGTCTTATGGGAGTTATACTTCTAGTAAAAGTGTAGTCTATTCCCTGAATGATATTTCCTTCGCCAAAAATAAATAGCGCTGGAAGTATAATCACCAGTCTCACGCTCAAGGGTCCAGCGCAGAAAAAGTAACTCAGCGCTTAATGATTCAGCGCCATTTCGAATATTCTCGTATGTGTACCAAATTGTTAAGCGGCCTCATAAGCAAGCTCATATGTACCACCTTGCGCAAATGTACCACCTAATGTCAACTCTGTTAGGGCATTGTCCGGTCAAACCCACTAGCGTTGGTATGTCAAGCTAGTTGTCAGTTTTAGGTGTGAAAACACAATCTTGATTTAGCCTACTAGAGTTTAGATTTCGGAATTGGGATATAAACAAAGTAGTAGAGACCTTGAAGACGAAGACTGTGAAGACAAATAAGATATCAATTATTCTTCATCGACAAAAGGTTAGTAGGAGTTATGAATTTTATAGAAATTCTTCTATTCTACTTATTCTATCTTTCAAAATAGTCGACTACTTTAGTAGAGATACTAATAGCGATTGAGATCATATTCTAGTCTAGATTCGATGAATTTGGTCGGAATTCAGAAGGACGGTTCCCGAACCGTCCAAGTGAATATTCTCTGGAATTTCACACGGGTTAAACTTCTGACTCCTTTATCTCTTAGTGGGACTTGGTTATCACGAAAATATCTTTTGTGGTCCATCTAACGATTCTCAATGTGTCAATAAGATAAAGATAATCTCTGGTCTGCTTGATATCAATCTTGAAGTGATTTTGAGCTAACAAATCACGTGGCAGATAAATGATAAAGATTTCTAATTGAGATAAATCTAGGTTTCTTTGTGTGCAAGTCAAGTAACGAGTTCTTTTTACATGGGCACTTGCTAAACTTGTGGAACAAGTAACTAGTTGCTTTATTCCTAAGCAACCTATCTTATTGAGTGTTATAGGTTTCAGAACGAAAACCACAAGCATCAAGCATACGTGAAGTTTCTCTGTGGAATTGATCGCAAACTCTTTTCACTTAGGTGAAAGCTTGTTGTGGTATAATCATCCTCTATTAGGTAGCAGTTCCTCTGTGGGATTTACCTAACGACTATAAAGACTTCTCTTGAGAGTTGGGAAGCACAGGTAGAAGATTGAAACCCTAGTGGCTGAAATCGGATTAACATGTAACCTTGGTTGCCTGATTACGCTCTTGTCTATTCTACGGTCCTACTCTTCTTCAATAAGGCCATTCAAGAACTAATGCGCAACCACATGGTTTAAGGAAGCAACGCAAGGCTGCACGACGTGTTGTAAGACCCAGTTAACTCCAATTGTATAAGTTTCTTAAGTGGTTTATTTTACAATTGAGGCAGAAACAAGTTTGGCATTGATTACTAGGTTTTCAGAGTAAGCCCAATCTTGTAAGTAGATTTCCGTATGACCTGGAGCAATCCGAAGGAAGTCGCTTTACGTATGTCAAACTGATAGAGAACAGTTCAAACATACAGTTGATAATTGAGGTTGCAAAGCCGGAATTATTGACACAAGCCTTTAATAGCGGTTAAAACAACTCCTAGGCCTGTAAAGGACGTCAGCTGGGGGAATCAAGTGTGTGACGATCTGTGGGGGATTTAGAGACGTAAGGAGTGCGACAATAGCCAATTCTCTTGGAGGGCTAGAGTTGGTCTCTGCTACATCCCAAACCGAAGTCTTATAGTAGGCTAGTGTTTGAAGACATTTTGTATTGTGCGGTGTTCAATCTGGACGAGGTCCCGAGGTTTTTCTACAAGTTGTAGTTTCCTCGTTCAAAAAAATCTCTGGTGTCTTGTTTGCTTTACTTTCCGCGTTATATTCTCTGATTATATAATTAAAGCATAAACAAGAAGTACGTATTCATAACCGTCGAGTTTGTCCATAATCCATCCAGGGGATTTGTCAAGACTCGTCTTGCATTGGACCGATCACTTGTGATCCGACTCCGGTTATCAGATTTGGATATTGATTTTTGAGATCGTCTATATCTTACCATAAGACTCACGAGCCCAAACGAAAAGTTGGTAGTATTTCGGTACCCCTGGTTTTTTAAACTCTTCTTGAGGGTTGCGTCTTGGGGTCGACGCACATGGTATCGAAGAAGAAGAGTAACCGGATGAGGAACATGAACTTTGATGTCTCTTCATTGACTCGGCGTATGCAACGTCATGAGAACCACTGTAGTAGCCGAACAAATCTTCAATAAATCCATATGCCTGATCCTACAAGTATAAAATAGAGAATTTAGTTACACATTCAAGATAATTACAAGTAACATACAAATAAATGTAAATGTACTTACCATACTCAGGTTCATGGATCACAAATCGACCAGACATCTGCTTGGCTTTGGAACGGGTACTACAACTTGTCCGCCAGTTTCGTTGTAGAATGGTAAACTCCACTGTATCTCTGGTAGCTGTGTCAGGGGCTCCTGGAAGTTGTTATAATAATAGTTCTGAGACATCATGGTAGGAGGCGCACGATCAGGTGACAAACGTGGATAAACTGATGTGCTTTCCACTCCTATCTGATCAACATTCTGTGAATGATGTGTAAGCAAAAGATAAGGCCCAATACTCTTGGCAACCCAGAACCGCCCATAAGTCCTCTCATCAACCACCAAAAATGTTGTCCTGCTACTACAGATTCCCCACTGTAAACTTGTTCCAACTTCGGAGGATTATATGGGATTACAATTTCCCCAGTTAGCTGCCTCTGGAATCTCCCACCCAAGTAACAACTCACTCTCTTTCCATCATAATGGTCATCAAACACAAGTCTCTTCATGGAAAACGCATAAGCAAGATCCCAATGCTCTCCTGTACCATAATGACTCTCACTCCATGGTTGCAAAATAATCGTGTTTGTGGCTCTAGTGTCTATCTGACTTCTTGCTAAAAAACAAATATGCTTAGACACACAAGTTTTTTTTTAATAGATAATCCAGGGATAACCCTATGTTTAGTGAACATACATCCGGTTTTCTGTCACATTTAGGACATTACAGAAAATGGAAGAAAGCATGCTTTCATTCCAATGCCTACTTTGATTGTGACTGACTCATACAACTGCTAAGTTATATGCATGGAAATTTTTATGATAAGTAATATACCTAAGAGAACTAAGACTATTTATGCAAATTCTAAAATTGAAACCGTCGCCTGCATGCGACCTTGTTGGAGCTATTTTGTTGTTGATTAGTATGTTTCTGGTGGCTTCAAGGACTTTTTCACTGTCACCTTCAATTAAGACCTTTGGATGGTTTAACTGTCGTGCCCATTGGATTGTCTTGGAAGCCGCCTCTTCTTCTAGTTCCTCTGGAGAAGTTCTTGAGTAATAGAATGTTCTTCCTCCTGTGCAATTTCCTGTAAAGAGTTAGAGCAATTCCACCTTCTTTGTTAGCATTAACACTACAAGACACATTTATTTTGACTTCCATATTATCTACATAAACCGGCTTTAGAGATTTGCAGATAGGAATCTCCTTCTCCTCCCTCCTAGGTATCCTGTTTATTTTCCTATTCTGATGAACCAGGACTGTTATTGTATCCCCTGTTTTCTTATAGCTAGGAGTTGTTTTCCTAAACACCAAGTCGCAGCGACTTTTCCACACACCCCACATAATAGTTGCTATTATTTCTGGCCACTCTATTACTTTCATGTATCGATTGTTTCTTCCCCTGTATCAATCACTCATCCAAGCATGGAACTCCACTTGCCCATTAAGCACCATATTTTTGTTGAATCCCAGATAGTGGTAAACAGCCATAGTGAACTCACATTGCATGAAGAGATGAGTTAGGTTCTCTTCATTCTTTCCACACATTGGGCAAGTCTTGTCAATGTAATTCATATGCCTTCCCACTCTTCCATTTAAAGGCAGTATATCATGCGCACATTTCCTTATGAAAGTCTGGATCCTAGGAATGGTTTTCATATGCCAAATTTTCCTCCATTTTTCCTCCTGAGACTTGTTCATTGTTCTACCTCTTTGAATCATCTTATTGTACATTGATTTGGTGGTGAAATTCCCATTTTCTTCCAGCTTCCATCTTATCTCATCACTTTTTCTTTCATTAATGGGATTTTCAGCTATTTTGTGGTCGTCTGTGAATCAAAAAGGACCTGAAGAAGCTATTTGTTCCAACAAGAGATGTTGTCCTTCTGATGCATGAGTTGAGAGACTGAAATTGGAGTGTTCAGTTGGTTAGTTGGCTGGTTGATCTAGCTGACTTTGTATTCCTGGAATCCAACTATCATCCCATATATTTATATCCTTGCCATTCCCAATAACCCATTCCACATTCTCTCTCATGTGTTTTACTTCTCTGTTTAAGTTTTTCCACACCCAATAGTCTTTTTTCTTGCAAACTCTCTTGTCATTGAGAATGCAGGAGTCTGGGAAGTATTTTTCTCTTAGAATGACAGCCCATAGAGCATTTGAACATCATCACCTACTGTGGCCCAATGCATCTGGAAGAATCTTGGAGTAAATCCGTCAGGTC
>JAJJMA010076656.1:0-12625 GCA_023529015.1 Papaver nudicaule
AGGGGTGTATTGGTAAAATCTCTACTATGGGGATTTTACCAACTACATTTTGGCGCTAGAAGAGGTCTGAACCTGTGATTTTCCAAAAATTTTCTTCTTGTTGTCATGAAACTTAAGTTATTTGGTGTGGTAATGAATTTTTTAAGCATTGGTTATACTGCTGTGTTTGGTAGTTGCTCAGTTTTTCCATTTATGGAAGTCATAAGTATGTTTATTGTTTTTCAAGGAGGCTGAACCTTAAAAAGCTCCTGTCTTAGGAAATGTTGAATGTTTTTAACATGATTAGTGGTGTTTTAACAGCACATATGCTGCTGGTGATTTTTAACCATAAATATACTTATAAACTTGTTAGAATTTCCCTTTTATAGAAGTCTATGAAAGCATTGCTACTGTTAATTTTTACAAAACCATGGAAAATCTCTCTCTTGAGGCGTGTTGGGTGTCATTAGTGTGTTCATAGTTGTGTTTATGGATGGTCCTTCTCATTTATAGAGGCATAGCATAATTTCTTCTTCTTAACTTAAAGGTGTTGGTTCAAAAGCTAGATTTCCAACCTTTTTCTTTCTCTGTTATGCTGGAACACGTAATACGAGTCTCCTGTTTAGATGTTATGAAATTTTTGCTTGTGTGATAAGTCCATATACAGCATTAGGGATTTAGGATGATGATAGACTGTTATGTTGAACATGATTCTTAGTAGATGTCTCTTATTTTACATGTTATGGTGTGATTTTTGGATTAAAATGTTATGAAAAGTCATTAACAAAATCTCAAATACCGTACAGATTTTGATCTTTGATATGAGTATGGTTAACAAACTTTGGTGTTTTTAGGGTTTCAACAAGTTTTCAAAATTTAGGGTTTTCTTTTCCAACTGCCGACAAGATTAGGTCATACTCTGCAATTGTCGCTGCTGTAATTCTGAGCTATTTTGTTTGTTTCCTACTTTATCAGAAACTGCTCAACCGCCTCCACTAACGAATTTGGCATTTGCTAACAGTCAAGCTAGCTTAATACTGTCAGGAAGTGCTTTTGTTGTTTTCTACACAGGATACCAAAATGACGACTAAGCGGAAAGGAGGTACGGCGTCATCAAGTAAAGCTCAAAAGTTTCCTATACCTGCTCAGTCTGTACCTCTTCCAAATCGACATAACTTGATAAGTTCAGCGGTACCACCGTTAGGTTTTGCACATGATTTTTTCTTGAGCGGTAATGCAAGTCAGCAGTCAACAACGCCACAGCCGGTGATTCAGCAACAACAGTCAACAACGCCACAGCCGATGATTCAGCAACAACAACCAGTGACGCCGACACCAGAACAACAGCAAACAGCAACAATGCAGACAGCAGTACCTCAACAACAGACAACGGCTATCGGTCATGTTCTGATACAAGACATAACACACTTGGATGGAATACCAGAAGAAGATGAGGAAGAAGAAGTTCCAGCGCTAAGTAAAGGAAAAGCAGTGGATGACGGTACCATCAAAGAAACAGCGATTCCCGGCGAGACGTCTCATGCAGTTGAAGGATTATCAAGAGTAGTAGGTGGAAATCTCAACTCTAATGGGTTACCCTCGCGAGTGGATGGCAACACTTCAAAAGAAGTAGGAGGTAGCAGTAGAATGGTAGCAGCTGTTGGAACATCAAGAACGGCGCCAATAACAGTGTCAGAAGAAAAATCCGCCAGTGCTACTGAGGAATTGCTAAAGAAGTTCTTTGAACAAAGCACCATAAATCAAGCTCAGATGCAGTTGCAGATGCAAAGACAGATGGACATTATCCTTCAGAGCAACTTACAATTGGCACAGCAGCATAAGCAGTTAATGGAAAGTCGTAGTAAAAGTCGCTCAACTCATACAGTGCACAAAGCTCAAAAGAGCAGATCTGCAAGACCAGAGGTGGCGGCATCCACAGTAAAAAAAGAAGAAGGAAGTAAGAGGACTGGGAAATCTAATCACGGCGAGGAAAGTTACGCCGACTCGGGTAAATTAGACGATTATCAAGAATATGTTGCAAAAAGGTTACGCCGCATGGAGAAGAAGATAGAAGAAGTCACAGGACAGCCAAAAGACGATAAATTAAAGAAGGCAATCTTAGAAGCAAAAAAGACACCAATTGTAGATGAAATTACGTATGGGCATGTGTCCAGGAAGTTTAGTATGCCAACTTTCACATCAATCTTTGACGGTACAGGAGATCCAACATTGCATTTACAGAGCTACAGAAGGGATTTAACGGCATGGACCGGTTCAGATCCAATAATGTGCATGTCGTTTGCCGCTGCTCTCAAGGATGAAGCCTTGGCTTGGTTCGGCGGCCTAAGAGAGAAGTCAATTGAGAAATATACACAGTTGGAAGAGAAGTTCATTGCAAACTATATTCAAAACAAGAGAGTGCGCCCTGGGGCAGAAAAATTATTTAACAATAAGAAAAGACCTATGGAAACGTGTAGAAGTTATATTATGAGATGGAGGAAACTTTGTAGTGAAGTGGGATCGGCGGTATCTGACAAAGAAAAGATGCGAGCATTCATCAGCTCAATGGAAACAACGGATAAGATGTTCCAATCTTTATATTGGACTCCAGTAGCAGATATAGGAGAATTGAGAGCCAGACAAAATGAATGGTTGATATATGAAGAAATGCAAGAAGAAGAAGAACGCCAGAAGAAGGAAAGGGCAAAGCATGCTCATTCTATTAATAATTTGTCGCCGGAAGAACAAGAAGAAGCAAGAAAAGAATGGATTAGAAAGGAGCACAAAAAATTAGAAGCAACAGCAGCAACACCTTCAGCGGCAGTTGTCCCACATCAGCAACCACAAGAACGACAGCAATATCAGCAAAACAACAATCAACAATGGAATCAAGGGAAGAGAGACACTTACGCAGGAAGAGATGATCAAGACAATAGGGGAGGATATGATAATAGAGGAAGATACGCCAACAACGATAGAAGAAATTACGGCGATAATAGAGGAGGATACGACAACCGGCGACAAGGGAATGGCGATAGAAGATTCAACAATGACAATCGAAGATTCGGCGACAGAAAGCCAGGGTACCCAGATTTCCAAGACGCCACACTACCAAAACTACGAGTCACATATACCGATGCATGGGGGCAGATAGAAAGTTCAGCATCAAGGAATGAGATCCGCTATCCTTTTAATAGAGGAAATCCCGCGAATCCTATTTCTAACACCAGCCAATACTGCCAATACCATCAATTCCACGGCCACACAACTGAAAACTGCACAGGAGTCCAGAGAGAAGTGCATAGATTCATCCGTATGGGAAGATTCCAAGATTTCTTAGAGTTACCTCCAGCGCCACCATTGGAGGTCCAGCCAATCCAAGTTGTACAGCCAAAGCCTGAAGTTTTTGAAGTTGAAGTTCAGCGTGATCTGAAAGAATTGAATTGCTTCTCTATTGTGCATTCAACAATCAGTAGGGATGAATTCCATAACAATGTAATGTCAAGAATTCACAAGAGAGACAGCAGTGGCAAAGAGATTTTCAGTGTTGCCGTTAAAAGCAGCCCACTATTAGAATGGATGAAAAAGCCAGTCAGTTTTTCGGCGGTAGAACTATCACCTGAAGCAAGAAGTCACTTGAATCCATTGGTCCTTACCATCCAAATAGGAAAATTCAAGGTTCCAAGAGTGCTGGTAGACCCAGGAAGCTCTGTTGATATTCTCTTCAATTCAGCGTATCAGGCCATGGATTCTAAAGAAGAACCGGTAGAGTCATTAGTTCCTTCTTCATACAGCATTTATGGATTTAATGGGATAGCGTCCAAGCCTAAAGGAGAAGTGAAGATGAAGGTTGTTACATGCAAGACTTTGATTATGGATACTACTTTCTGTGTTGTGGAGGTAGACTCGCCGTATGCAGCAATCCTTGGTAGGCCATGGTTGCACAGCATCAAGGGAGTACCCTCGACCTATCATCAGCGGTTGCGATTTCCAACTCCAGAAGGGGTAGCTGAGTATGTTGGCGACTCATCTACAGCAAAGGCATGCAATGAAGTAGACGTCAAGATGCGTGAAACTCGAAAGGCAAGGATAATTGAGAAAAAGAAGCAGACTAAAGAAACAACTAAGACTAAAGAAATAGCCGCACTAGTCGCCGATCCCAACAAGTACATTCTTTCTGTGAAGGAGGGCGAATCAACAGCAAGTCCTTCAGCGGCACCTTTATAGCCATTAAAGGAACCTTCGCCTATGGGTGAGCCAGATTTGCATTTTACAGCGGTAGAGCCTACAAGGGAAATCAACATAGGTGAAGAAGATGCTCCTAAAATAGTAAAAATTGGTACTTTATTGAATGAAGAAGAATCTCGGCAGCTAGAGGCTTTGCTAAAAGAGTATGTGGATGTTTTAGCTTGGGGTATGAACGAGATGCCTGGTATTGATCCAGAAACTGCATGCCATAAGTTGGATATAGACCCAAGGATCAGACCATTCAAACAGCGTCCAAGAAAGTTGGCACCAGCGTACAAGGAGGCGGTGGAAGCAGAGATTGACAAAATGAAGGCGTCAGGAATCATTAGACCAGTTCAATATCCAGAGTGGATAGCTAATATGGTGGTGGTTCCTAAGAAGAATAAAGGGGTAAGAATTTGCATTGATTTCAGCGACTTGAATAGGGCGTGTCCCAAGAACAGCTTTCCATTACCAAGCATAGACCAGACTGTCGATGCCACTTCTGGGCATGAATTACTATCTTTCATGGACGGCTATTCTGGATATAACCAGATACCGCTGGCAGAAGAAGATCAACGGCACACAGCTTTCTTCTCTACTAAGGGTTTATTTTGTTACACAAGAATGCCATTTGGTCTCAAAAATGCTGGTGCTACATATCAAAAGATGGCCCAAGATATGTTCGAAAAATGGATAGGTAAAACCATGGAAGTCTATGTTGATGATATGTTGGTCAAGAGCAAGAAAAAGAAGAATCACGTGCAAGACTTGAAAGAAATTTTTGATCACATGAGAGTAACTAAGTTGAAGATTAACCCAGCGAAGTGTGTATTCGGCGTCACCTCTGGAAAGTTTTTGGGTTATGTTGTCACAAAGAAAGGAGTAGAGGCAGATCAAGCCAAAGTTAAAGCCATTTTGGAAATGCCCTCGCCGGTAACTTTGAAAGATGTTATGCGCTTAAACGGCATCTTGGCGTCTCTTAACAGATTTATATCTCGATTTTCTGACAAGTGCAAATTATTTTTCCAAATGCTGAAGAAAGGAGAGAAGTTCAATTGGACAAAAGATCATGAGGAGGCCTTCCAGGGAATAAAGAAATACTTAGCCACCCTGCCAGCTATTCAGCCGCCGGAACATGGAGAAGAACTAAGAGTCTACTTAGCGGCCACATCATCAGCGGTTAGTGCAGTTCTAGTGCGGACAAAAGGAGGAGAGACACCAATTTACTATATTAGTCGAACTCTGCAACCCGCTGAGAAAAATTATACTAAGATAGAGCAATTAATACTAGCACTGGTTTTTGCTACTAGCAGACTTCGTCCATACTTTCATGCTCATCCCATAACGGTACTCACCAAAACTCCTATTGAAGCCATTCTTCATAGTTCTCAATGAGCAGGGCGTATTGCAAAGTGGAATGCTCAGATAGATCAGTACGGTGTCAAATACGAAATAAGAACAGCTCAAAGGTCACAAGTTATCGCTGACTTCCTGGCAGACTTTCCAATTGAAGAAGAAGAAGAAGAAACTGAAGACATCCCATTTATGGAGAAGGAAGATCCAGAGGAAGGAGTTCCAGACTTGTTGAAAAAGGATCCAAATCAGTGGGAAGTATACGTTGATGGCTCAGCTAATAAAGAGGGCAAAGGAATTGGCATAGTCTTTATCTCGCCAAAGGGTGCAAGGATAGTCCATTCATTCAGATTAGAGTTCCCAGCTACAAATAATGAAGCAGAATACGAAGCGGTAATACACGCCATGAGACTCATAATCGAGATGGACATCAGCAACATCCGCTTAACTAGTGATTCCCAGTTGGTTATTCGACAGATTCTAGGCAGATATGAAGCACATGATAGCTCACTAAAACAATACTTACAATTGGCAAGAGAATACGCTAACAAGATTACCGGCATCGAATTTAGACACATATGTAGAAATGACAACATACATGCGGATGCGCTGGCATTTATCTCTTCTATGATGGCGGATCCAGATGTACCGGCAATAGCAATTGAAAGGTTAAAGATGTCATCAATAGAAGGAAGAAAGCAACAGGAAGTTCTGGCGGTGGACATTGAAGAATCAGCGGAAACAGATTGGAGGGTTCCTATCAGGTATTACTTGGAGCATCTCACCACTCCTGGAAACAAACTGTTAGCGCATAAAGTCATCAGCAGATCAAGAAACTATGAGTTAAGAGACGGCGTCCTATACAGAAGATCATTTGCTGGGCCACTATTACGATGTGTATCAAGAGATGAAGGAAAGAAGCTGCTGAAGGAAATTCATGAAGGAGATTGTGGAAATCACAGTGGGCAGAGAGCGCTGGCTCTAAAGGTAAAGATGCAAGGTTATTACTGGCCTTGGATGAATGGTGATTCTGCTGAGTATGCTAAGCGGTGTAGGAATTGTCAGCTATATGCAAATAAGATTAAGGCGCCGGCAGTATCGCTGAATTCAGTATTAAGCCCATGGCCCTTTGCCAAGTGGGGGATTGACATTATTGGGCCGCTAACACCAGGATCGGGACAGCGCAGATACATCATTGTGGCAACGGATTATTTTACTAAATGGTGTGAAGCTAAGGCACTTAGACAAAGAACAGGAAAAGAAGTGTTTACATTCATATGGGAAAATATATTCTGTCGTTTTGGTGTCCCGACGGAAATTTGTACTGACAATGGGAAAGAATTGGTCGGCGAGAATATTGAAAACCTGCTGGCAACATACGGCGTTAAACTGGGAAAATCTACTCCTATCTATCCTCAAAGCAATGGGCAGGCGGAGGCCACCAATAAAACAATAGGAATGGGATTAAAAAAGAGAGTTGAAGGGCACAAGAAGGCGTGGTGTGAGCATCTTCACAACGTCCTATGGTCTTACAGAACTACAATTCGAGAGGCGACTGGAGCATCTCCCTTTTTACTCACATTTGGTGCAGAAGCGGTACTTCCATCAGAAGTTATATTGCCAACGACAAAACACGAAGCTTGGGAGAAGAATCTCAATACAGACTTAATCTTGGCGAAACTGGACGACTTGGAAGAACAGCGGCTCATTGCTTTAACTCATATGGAGAATTACCACCGCCGTCTAGCCAGGGAGTATAATAAGCGTGTAGTGAAAAGAGATTATCAGCCTGGCGACCTTGTATTAAGAGAGATACCGCCGTATCAGAAGAAGAAAGGATGTAAGAAGCTGGAGCCTACTTGGGAAGGCCCTTATGTCATCAAGCGTGTAGCGGGTAGTGGAGCTTATGTGTTAGTTGATGAGCATGGAAAAGAACTTGAGCATCCATGGAATGCCAAGTTTATCAAGAGATTCTATCCATAAGATTACATGTAAAAATCCGAAGTCTTGGGCGGGCATAATACCCAAGAAATCTTATTAGCTTTTGTAATCTGCAGCAAATAAGATCCGGGGACGTAGGTTTGCTTTGTGCGCCGAACCCCGTTAACAAATTATCGTGTCATTTTTAATTATACGGCGAGAAATACGCTGAGGCAAAATTGCCAAACAAATTTTACAAGGCTCAATAGCCATACGCTGAGGCAAAATTGCCAAACAAATTTTACAAGGCTCAATAGCCATACGCTGAGGCAAAATTGCCAAACAAATTTTACAAGGCTCAATAGCCACCTACTGAGGCAAATCTGCCAAGAAAATTATACGCCGGGACATAACGGAACATTTTAGTTTTCAATGCATGGCTTTGAATAGCAGTAAACCTGGCTAACTGGTGCTATAACTCCTGACGCGTTACTTGTTGATCTGTAAGTGTTGGCAGAAAAATATAAGACTCCCGGAGGCACTAACCACCCTCTTGGCAAACCTACCACTTATAATAGATCGCCGACGGGCACAAGTAACAATGTATAGCGAAAACGGTTGCGATGTGGCTAAGGAAAAATACTGTCAGCTCATCATTAAAACTAAAATGGATTCGATTATACCGGCGGAAACAAACAAAGAGAGTTATATATATAACAAAATGCAAAGGTAGAAAAACATCTACCAGAGCTCCATAGCAAAAGAGTGGGAGATATAAACATATCTCACGACTAAACAACGCATGAAAAACTAAGAGTTATCTAAAATTACACTTGATAGCTAGAAGATGACACATTTATCAGATTTACACTTCTGGAGACTTCAAGGGTTGTCAACGGCAATATTTTCTTCCACATCCTTTTCTTGATTCGACTCGTCGGCAACTTGGCTTGGATTCTTAGAGGCGTCCTGGTTGTCATCAGTACTAGCACCTTTGTTGTCATCTTGATGAGAATCTTGACCTATTGGTTGCAAGTCTTTATCACTTTCGGCATCTTCTTCTTCATCACTCTCCTCTACAGAATCTGACCCGCTGTCTATGCGAATAGCATCTTCGGCATTACCTTCATCATCAGCAGCATTAGGAGCACTATCCATGTCAGGAGGAAGGCGACCAGGAGCATAGTCATCTGGAATATCCAAATCGTGATCAGGGCAAAACTTTGCCAAGTACATCTGGATACCAAGAAAGCCAGCCATCCTAACATCAACAAAATTTTGCTCTTCTTGGGATTGAGCAGATTTCTTGGCAAGACTCAGCTCAGATTTGAGGGTGTCTTGCATCTGTTGAAGTTTCTTGGACTTAGAAGATTCAGACTCAAACTTTTCCTTATACCCTTGGAGAGCTTTAATGTCATTCTCCAAGTTGGTGATCTTGCCGGAACATTGTAAATGGTCAGTCTCCAGCGCATGCAATTTGCTACCACACGTCTGATGATCTTTCAATTGCCCTTCCAATCCAGCAATCCTGGTAGTACATCCTTTGTGTTCCTTCAAGACAGCGGTTTGCTCTTCCAACTGAGATTCCAACTTTTTCAATTTCTCTGGAAATAAAAGAAAGCATAATATTAGCGCTGAGGCAATAGCAAACTGGAAATTACATCAGAAAATGAAATCCTAAGGAGCTACCTTCTAGACCGCTAACATACTCATGAATACCCTTTTTGGCAACACTTATTTCATCAAGTTTACTCAAAACTTCCTGATCAGAACAAGGACCAACGGCTTGTTTGATTTTGAGTCTAAGTATAGTATTTTCTTCATTCAATTGCCTAGCACGATCTCCATGAATTTGGGAAAAAAATTTGTGGTGTTGAATTTCATCTCGGGCGGCGTCTCTCTCGGCGGTACGACAAACCAGTGTAGATGATAGGCGCGAAATGGTGGCTTCCTTGTCCTTCAGTTGGGTGGTTATCTTCATATGGTCCACAACGGCTTTTTCTTTGGCTTTACATTCCAACTCAGCTAAGCGGGAGGCGTTGTCAAGCTCACTCTTTTTCCATGCCAAATCCGCTTCAGAAACTTTGAGCAGGCGATCAAGATTTACGTTAAGATCAGTGACATTACGCAATTCTTGGCGGTACCATTTAACATCTTGGCCCAAATTGAGTAACATATTACGTTGCTTAGTGTTAGCACTAGTCAACTTACCAATCTCAGTTTCGGCTTGCTTTAATCGGCTATCAGGATGTTGTCGGCGACCTTATAAGGGAAAGGGACGTTGGGAAAAAGGACAGCAGAATGAAAAATTATTGTATGAAATATTGGAAACAACTACTAACCTTTGAGTTCGTCATGCTTCTTTTTCTCTTGACTGTAATTGACGCGCATGCGACTGCTCTCCTTCTTTTCTACAGCTAGCTGGTGTTTCAAGGAAGCACTCGTTTGATCCACTTTGGCCTTGGCTTGGCGCAGATTGTCAAGTTCTTGTCTTAACTGAGCATTCGGTGTAATACTACCAAGATTGCGTTGGAACTCCTGCAGAGTACAGCAGATTGATATAGTCAGAAATGAAATCTTGATAAGAACATAAAGGTTTAAGGATAAGGCTGAGGCAATAATGTACCATGACGGCGCCACAGAATTGTTCATAAGGAGCTAATTGGGAGACAGCAGTAGTAAGTTCAGCAAGTCTCAGCGCCAACCCAGGTTCACTCAATTTGCTCATTGATTCCAGGTAGAGGGTATTAGAACCTCCTTGGTCTCCAGATAGCAAAGTTGCAAAGGAATCAGCCAACTTATTGGGCGGTAATTGAATTTCCGCGGAACTATTGTCAGCAGAAGTGCAGGGCAGAGTGTTCAGAGAAAAAAGATGACGAAGAACTGAAACAGCGTTGTCAGCGGCTGAGGCAGAGGCAGGCTCAGTCAGATTATTGGATTGAACGGGAGTCTCCATTTCAACGGTATTCTCCCCACCAGTATCCACATTCATCTCAGCGGTACCTTGCCCAGTGGTGGCAGTAACTGAGGTAGTAGTTGGTGGAGTTATAGGAGTTTCTTCAAACACCTCGTCAACATGACGCTCATCAGCAGGTTTCGCAGACTGGTCTTCAGAAATAGGATCACTAACAATATTTGGATTGTTGGGCTTATTACCTTTCTTGGAAGCCGTATATTTTTTAGTCTTTGGCAACTTTTCATTTTTCTTGGAGGAGTCGCCATCCTTATTCTTAGAGGATTCATCGTCATTTTTCTTGGAAGAGTCGCCGTCCTTCTTCTTGGAAGATTCATCATCCTTTTTCTTGGAAGATCCGCCGTATTTCTTTTTTGAAGAAACACCACCTTTCTCAGCAGCAGCAGTAGACTTGGAGCTGTCACCTTTCTTGGATCCAGCAGTAGATATACCAGGGAGTGTGCCAACAGCGGCTTTAACACGATCTATTGCGCTGAGGGGTTTCTCTGGCTTAGATTTCTTCTTTGGTGGCTGTGAAAAGGAAAATCATCGTCAGCTGTTAAGCTAACAAACAGAGGCAAATATATACATATATTTCAAAGACAGCGGTAGGGTGTTTGTTACCTGAACAGCGCCTCCCTCTTTTCCTTTTCTTTTTGTACCTTGCACTTTAGGTTGCTTGCAAAATCCAGGCTTTTTAGCCCAATGACCTTTATCAGTGACAACGAATTTGCCATTCTTCTTGAGATACCGGTTTTCTTCATCCCAGCGAACGGACCAAAAGTCATGTTTGGCGAGGTCAGAGTGCTCAGGGAGAAATTCTTCACGAGGGATAGTCTGGTTTTCGTCTTTAAAACCTTTGAGCCAAGGACCGTCAACTTGGCAAGGAATATCACCCCAATGATTTTCAGTTTTATGGCGGACAGAGGGTTTTTCAGTAGTAGAGCTTTCCTTATCAACGTCTCTCAGAAATTTCTTGGTGTTATCAAAGCCTCTTCTTGACTCAAGACGATATAACCACGGTTCGCCGGCTCGGAGGCTGGGCTTCACTTGATATTGAGTTAGGAAATTCTCAACGGTGTATAATTCTTTGCTGACAAAGGCAGGATCCCTGGTCCATTTAGGATAAAGGGAGTAGCCCTTGCTACGAGCGACCCACTCATACAACACACGAATAGAATTACCAGAAAGTTGGGCTGGATGCTTGTTAATATGCATCAGCAATTAAAGAAGGAGTGGATTGGTAGGATCGTAAAGGGGAAACTGGTACCCAGCTCTGATCTGGCCCATGGAAATAACTAAATGATTCTCATCCTGGCCTTCCTGGCGGATGTGTTCCAAAAGCAATGGATCAGAACACATAGTGACGCCGTCTAAAGGTGTGATATTAAGCGCTGGAGTAATTTTATGCGCTGGAGTGCAATACCCCTCCCAATCTTCACCCCAAGAAGGTTTACCGCCGTAATCTGTAGATTCTTCGTCATCATGATCTTCGTTCTGAGAACTTGAAGAGGACTCGGCGTCTTCACGATTGGACCCTTGCTGTTGAAGTTCTAAGTTTTGGTCGTAGGAGGAGTCAGTGGAAGCCATGTGAAGACCGGAGAAGATGAAGATTGAACGGAGAACGGGAGTTGCAGAGGTGAAAATTCACCGGAATAAAGAAAAAGTAGATAAAAGATGAATCTGGATGGAAAATGTTATAGAGCGATAACCAAGATGGAGTTTTACACCAGTAAGAAGTCGAAAAGGGGCGGAAAATGGTGGTTTCAGGCAAAATAATGACGGAGCAGCGGCGGTTAGGGTTTAAGAGCAGAGAAAAAGAAGAGAAAAACTGAAAAGGAAAAATAGGGTAAAAGAAGAAGATCAGGGTATTTATAGGAAAGGGAATCTCGACGGGTTCAGCCGGTTGCAGGTCATAAAGCAGCTCCGACATTCACGGCATGCCGTTGTACGTGGAGAAAGTACTGTCAGAAGAAATGTGCTGGCATTTTCAGCGGTTGGAGGATTTCATCTTCAGCGACTGAAGTCTCTAAAAATGAAAGAGGCAAAATGTAGGTGTAGAAAATGCCTTAGGCCAATTTGAAGGCATAAGAGAAGATTTGTATTAGGGAGGACATCCATAAGAGAGGAAGTATGATGACAGCGGCATATATCAGCGGTGATCACTTACAACGAAAGGACGCTGAAGAA
>JAJJMA010076658.1:0-13236 GCA_023529015.1 Papaver nudicaule
GAAGATTGTTTGTTGTTAATGATATAGAGAAGATGGTTTTTGATTGAGTGTTTTTTATTAGTTTTGAGATTAATAATAAAATTAGTGTTCCAAATTTTGAAGTTGTTAAGGTTTAATTTTTTTAGATTTTAGAGATGAAGAAATGAAGTAGAGAGAAGAAGAGTGTTTGTTGATAATGATATTTGTTTAGGTGTTTTTTTATTAGTTATGTAGTTAAATTAGTAGTAAGATTAGTAGTAAAATTAGTATAGGGACGTTTTAGTATTTGCACAAAATTTTAGCACCCCTTAAAAACTAGGATAGGATATTTGAAGCAGACCTCGCCCTCACTAAAAAAGGACTCGCCCTCAAAATAGCCAGGTTTTTTTCTGTCTGGACTCTCCTTCTGCCTACACAAATGCATCGATAGTGTTGTGTTATCGCGGAAAAAAAGTTCTATAAGAAGATCTATATATTACCTTTTGTTCTTGTTGTTGTCGAGAATAACACGTATGTAAATTTTGTCGGAAGAGTCAGACTCAAAAATAATCCCTATATATTTTTCCCGAAAGACGTTAGTTCTGAAACGACGTGTTGGATGAAATTTGTTTTTCGCCAAAAAAACATATCTTTCAATAGATTTTGCTGGTTAACAATTTATGACCAGCGGATGTGTCTTCTCTTCGCAAAGGCGTGTCTCTTTTCCCAGATATCGAACATCAACAACTCTGCCACTTGTGAGAAAATTCTAAGGTTGAATGTGGCGCCGACACGTCAACGAAAAAAGTTCTCCTTTATTATATTAAGGATAGATTTATTTTTGTATATAAAATATTTGATCGATATTATTTATATTTCCACTATATATGCATTGGGTGATCGATATTGTGAACAAAGTTCGATTTCCTTTCTCCTCTAGTTCTTTTCATAGAGAGAAAAATAAAAATCCATCAAAGGTGCATAAAGTTTCTATCCCACTAAAGAAGCTTTAATCACCAAAGATTGGTGTAATTTTAGACTTGATATTGTCTTTAAACAATGAATCACATGCATGGTTGTCGACAACCTACGGCCAATATTTTGGTATCTTTGTCAATTGGACACTGATCATGTATTCATATACGGTTCTATTATTTACAAGGAACCTTTTTCATCAACCACAAAGTGGATTTTTTCAACAAATGTATAACGATTTATGAGTTCTTTATTTTCTTAAAAAGAACCATATAAACCAATTAAAATTGGATTTTCTCTATCCATCCTCAAATGAGATATCGTTATTATCGATTTTAATTAACATTTGCAAATACCAACAAAACGAGAAATTGCTCCATTCCTGCGGGATATCAAACAATTTTATTTTTTTCCTCGTGGTATAATCTCCATAATTTGGACCGTTGGAATACGGCAGGACACATTGATCAGTGGGTGCGTACCTGTCTTTTTAGCCTATTTTATTAGTCCTTGTAGTGACTAAATTAATCTTGAAGTTAGTTTCTATCGATAAAGAAAATGTCCATGATTTAATCCTGAATCATTATCTCATTGACGAGGTCGGTAATTAATGGAGATTTACGTATTTTATATGTTTTTGGATTTGACCAGTGAAATTTTTGGTTCCAAAAGTAATCCATGGTTGATGGTATTTGAGTATAACGACTCTTGCAAAGTCGGTATCTATGGTGAGACCTAGAAATTCATATGAGTATATTTCCTT
This sequence comes from Papaver nudicaule, assembly GCA_023529015.1. Classification (NCBI taxonomy): domain Eukaryota; kingdom Viridiplantae; phylum Streptophyta; class Magnoliopsida; order Ranunculales; family Papaveraceae; genus Papaver; species Papaver nudicaule. Next base: position 1,697 of record JAJJMA010076658.1, read on the forward strand.
GAATTAATCGGATAATACTTTACGAAATTTGATTTCGTAAAATGAGATGAAAACATTTCCGCCGTGATCAGGAGGAGAATATATGCCACTAACTGTTGGTGTTTAATTAACTTAAAAGTTATATCAATTTCTCTCCCAGTTCGATCAAATCTTGTAAGGCTGCCGTTTTATGAATTGGCGTGAAATATCACATTTTTCTTTTTAAATAAGCATATGCCTGTTGAAAAGGCAAATCCAATCACATCTCAAAGGCATGTAGCGTTTTAGAAAAGGCTACAGATAGTGCTCCAATAGAGTGTATCATAATACGATCCGCATTCTCAATATTAATATCTCAAAGCTCGTTTGAAGAGGAGGAAATTATAATGCCTGTGGGCACTGGTACCAGTAAATTTTGAATTTTTCAAAGTATGCATACACAAGAGAAATGTGTGGAATCGTAGCAAATTAATTGTCGAATATTCATTTACAGTAGCTACTGAAATAAAATCTCTGCAGAGAAAATATCGACATATGTGATTGGTTGGCATACTATCCTAATTAGGTTGGATATTATAATTCTCGATCGACACTATTCTGGATCCATGACTTAACACTTTAAAATTGCCAAGCCTATAAAAATTATAGGTTGTGTTAGTCACAATGTGCAATGAGAGAATTATAAAAACGATTTGAGGGTTATATTTTTCTCAAACTCTAGGATTGGTTCATTATTATTCGTTTCTCCAAATATGATGCATTTTGCGTGGTAGTCCTTGAAGGACTCGTATTGCATTCACACAAGAAATGTGGTCGGAAAACGTATTCAAATTATAATTCTTCGTGAATTCGAATTATATTTTGGCAGCTACCTAAATTGGTTATATCATGCTCAACAATCCTTTCAGTGTTTCTTAAAAATTTGGGTGAAAGACCAAAAATCCGGATTAGTTGATTATATCAACTTTATAGGTCTCTCAAGGAATCATTAGAAACCCTAAAATCCACGCTTTAGTAGCATATATCTTCGTTTAACCTGCAGTTTATGGATTATGCTATCTTGAAACTCATATGTGACATAGACTTGAGTTATTATTTTGATGCTTGTTTTCTGTAATACTCATATAATTGAGTTAGCATGCATAATTAGTCAAAAGTTGTACTCTTTTCCCTTCGTTACAGGTTTTGTCCCGTGTGGTTTTCCTGACAAGGTTTTATAATGAGGAAACATCTCGCTGACGTTACACATGTTGATATTGTGCTCTTTTTCCTTCAACCTAATTTTTCCCAATGGGTTTTACTGGCAAGGTTTTAGTGAGACAAATAAATTCAACATGGTGGTCATCCAACAGGGAGTTGTATAATTTTGTTATTTGGTGGATGCCCACCATTAACTAGGTCCTTTGAGCAAACCAAATCAACTTAACCTTATCCTTTGGCATTTGGATGTCCTTTTGATCCCCGTACAGAGTATACATTCACTTATGGTAGTGTATTCATATCTTGGATCTTAAATGAAGAAACCGCATCAACCACTTCTGCAATATATCTCGAGAGGCTAGCAATCTATGAAACAAGTTCTCAATGTGTTGACGAAGAACTAAGACGCACAAGAGTATTATTTTGAAGACATTACCGCTCGAGTAACGCTAAAGAAGACTTCATCCACTAGCAAGTTTCTTCAAAGAAGCAAGCAATTTTCAGCATTTAAGAAATTTGTTCATCCGGAAATTCAAGAAATTGGAAAGTTCGACTTGAAGATTTGCAAGCCAAGATTTCATTGAAGCACTCATTAGGGGGAGTGTCATCAGCAAAGACGCATTTACAGGACTAACGCGTTGTGCTTTTTTTCCTTCGTCAAGGTTTTGTCCCACTGGGTTTTCCTTGTCAAGGTTTTAACGAGGCAACATATGCGTGTCCAACACTGACTTAAGTCATGCATTTTCAGGTTTTTCTCTTTTGAGTTTTCCTGTTATGTTCACAGCGACTTAGACACAGCGGTCATCAGGGGGAGTGTTATAAACGTGTATTTCACGGGCAGTATGTATGGGAAATCTAGGTTTAGACGTTTATTACTAAGATGCCCTCGTGTCTACTCCTCTATAAATAGAGGCTTAATTCTTGTATTGTACACACATCTTAATGAGAACTCTTCTCCTTCTCCATCTCCATTTTCTGTCTCCCTCTATTTCATACTAATGATATTGTTTTAAGTAATAATATGAATTTTCTTATGATTGTTGATATTGTTTTTGTGATTATTTGAATGTTATGAATCATGGTATTGATAATTCAGCAACGAAATGAATCATGAATTTGTGATTGATGATATGATAATAATTGATTAAAATAATGCATTGAAATGTGATGATTATCATCATGTGTTGTAGGAATAGATATAAGTAGAATGGATCAATTACTTGAAAATAGAAAAGAGGTGTCGAGCAAAATGAAAGTTACACAACTGATAACCAGTACACTCAGAAAGACCTAGAGGAAGGTATTTAGGGTTAAGAATCCTTAAGGAAATAGTCTTTAGTAATGTAATTGCTAGAGGAATAATCAACCATTGTGGGATTGCTTATATATTTAAAATCGACTATCCGAGTCTCTATCATGCAAGATTCATCAACATGATAGCCGTGAGGTGGCGGGATACCATCCATACGTTTCATTTCCAGATATTGAGTTAGGTATCATTCCATGAGATTTCACACTAAAAGGAATCAAATTTGGTGGAGAAAGTATCATTTTAGAAGCATGGAGTAGAAATGAGTGGAGAAACTATTTGCTGGAATGTGATTTTCTGTCATATTACGTTAAATAAGCAGAACCAAGAAAGCAAAGCTTCAGCAGCCAGCCGAAAAGGAGAAAGAAAGGCCAAGCTAAAGTTGGGGAAGAACCCGAGGAACCACAACATGAAGAAAATGAGGATGAACCCAACCCTAACCCACCCGTTTACAGAGAAGTGAGTGATGAAACCATTGGCGACTTGAGAAAATATGCTTTTGCAGGCAAAAGATTCAAGTTGAATATGATCAAGAGATGGATTCTTCATCAAGGCAGAGACCTGTATGTTTTCCCCCAACGATTGGCTCGTTGGTTTTTGTTGTGGGTGATAGGTAATTTATTATTCACAAATCCCAAGGACAATGTTCAGTTTGAGTGGATCAAGTTTTTCCAAGACTTGGACAAACTCAAAAATATGATTGGGGGTCAAGCAATCTATGCTAGGATATACAGAGGTCTGGATAAATTTGTTCTTGAAGGTGCAAAGTTGGTGTGCTAGTGGTATATTCTACAAGTATGCACTAATATAATTCCAACAACACCAGCTTGTGTCGTGCAGATGATCAAGTTTGTTCTCAACTCATGCCCAAAATGTCGAACCAGCTTGATTAATTCCAACAACACCATCATGTGTAATGCAGACGTATGCTCTTGCTAATACTACATCTTCCTTCCTAGTGAAGTTAACCATGGTTGCAAAAATTGACAGTAGAAGTCTAAAGAAGAAGGATAGTTGTGGTGTGTTTTGCTTGTTCTTAAGACTCTCTATTTATAGCCGAAAATTTGAATAAGTAGCCGTTGTATTCCAGAAGCCCATAGCCGATGGATGATGAAAGATCTGTTAGAATTTGAATTTTCAGTGGCTCAGATTGAAAGCGATATAAACTATATCGATGGGCGATATAGACTGTATCGCTCCAGCGATAAAGATTCCCTCGCTTTAATCTGAGCCGTTGAAAAAATAGATGTTTTTTCAATCGGGTGGATGGGGTTTGGCACGAATCTTTTTTGGTTTGTAGCGGTTTTAAAGATTTGCTACTTCGTCCGTTCACTATTACACTATATCCATATCGTTGTTTTCAATTCTCCTCATTATCATCGCACTGTTTCCTTATCGTTCTATTGTAGGAAAATCTTATTTTTGATTTTTTGGTTGTTAAAATATTAGGCCATTCTACCTATAAATGAGTTGTGTACAACAATGGGAGTGCAAGAAAAGATACAGTTTAAAAAAACACACAATGGATGGATATTTTACTGCTCAGCAAGACATTCATTTGGTTTCAAGTTTTTGCAGAATCTGGGACGCGCCTGCAACTCGCAACAACATTTGTTATCCAAACTTCTGGCCGAGTGTCTTACGTGAATATACACGCATTTTCGGCGACGAACAAGTACGTACGGTCACAGAAGTGAGAGGTAGGATAAGACAACTTCAGTGGCGGTGCAGAAGATTCCGAAAGCATTATGAAGATACTATGAGACCTATTGTGATTAGCCCCGCTTTTATATATGCTATACTCCATGTTCCTAGGTTTTTTTTTGAGATGTTAAACATTTATGAAGTGTTGGGTGATCGTATGTTATAAAGCAAGAACGGCTAACTGCGATAAAACTACTACCATGCTTAAATTTCATTTACTTTCAATAAGTTGTAATACATTAGGTCATTAAACCACTGTGGTTTTAAAAACCTTGTTCTGAAAACGGTGAAAGTTTTTTTTGGAAACAGTTTGCCTTTAAAATTACAAGGTTCTTTTAAACTTAATCCTTATCTCCTCCCAATCATGCTTTTCGGCTTGATGAGTTGAACTAGAACCTCCATGTTCCATCTTTGGCTTACGATTTGGACAGTTGTTAGACCAGTGATCATTCTCTCCACATGTGTAACAACTATTATTCGTATACTGCTTTGGAGATTCAACCCCATAAGCATTGACTAGCCTTACATGATCAATGGCTGAATCTAACCATTCGAATGCTCCACAATCAGGTTTCTGAGACTTTAGAAACAACCGGCCTGGATTCTTGTTTGTTTTGGACTCGATGATTTTGCAAAAACCATCACAGCTTAGTTTAGTACATGCAGAGTACAGAAATGGACAAAGAACACACTTGTGATCTTCGGATCCACAAATACCATATTTGATGACAGCAGAGCACTACAATAAATCAAACAGTTGTTGTTAAACTTAGTACTACTAAAGATCATAAACAAATTAAGATGAAGGAAGAAATAAAGTTAACCTTAAAAAATTCCATGTTCCTTTAGTTTTTTTAAATAAGTATATACAAATCATCTTTAAGTTGGTTGTATTTATAGGAAGAAATCTAGTCGTTATGAAACGAGATTTTGTGAGACCTTATCCTTATATATATCTAGGGTATCCTTCAATTTCCACAACCTTATCTCATCGGGTCTGCTAAAATTAAAGAGGGTTGCTCAAAGGCAAGCGGGAGTTAATAAACAAACTGGAACCTCATTGCATTACCATGTACGTTACATTTGACACGACTAAAAAAACATTAACAAACTTAGGTGCTTGAAAACCGTTCGACACACAACAATAATTGAAGAAACAAAGTAAAAAACCATACAACCAAACATCTTTCACAAGCAGCATCACACTTGAACCAAACATCTTTCACGAGGAGCATCACACTTCAATTTCCATTAACATAGAATTCATCTTCCCCATCTAGGTCGTCCTCACGGTCTTCTTCGGGGCCATCAAGCTCCTCGAGCTCGTACTCATCCGCTTTCGTTTCCACATCGTCCGATAATGGGTGAACGTCTATAGGGTTGTCCCTTGGATCAGGTGCAACCCAATCATCATCTGCAGCACATCAATGATGTCGTTCCCAAATGTGGTGTACTAGGTCGGTCCGCAGTCTTTCCCAAGCAAGTTGGTCGTGAAGATTCTGAATCCTAAGCGTGTTGTACTCATTGGGTTGTTGCATAGGTTCTTCCGTGTTGAGCCCCCAGTCTTCCGCGCGATATTCATTCTCTACCACCATGTTATGCATTACCATACAACCTCTTACTATGTACTTCATCATCGACTTCCTATGAAAGGTGCAGGGTTTGTCAAGAACCTGGAACTTCGTCTTCATAGTTCCAAAGGCTCTCTCAACATCCTTTCTTTTGGCCTCCTGGTAGCTATTGAATAAGGCTTTTCTGGGGTTCCTCATACTGTCCTTAAATGCCGCCACGAGGACACTGTACTTAGGGTAAATACCGTCAGCCAAGAAGTAACCATGGTTATATCTTGAACCATTGACCCCATAATTGCAGGCAGGCGAAAGACCAGATGTAACCTTATCAAACATGTCAGATCCGTTGAGGACGTTGATGTCATTGTTCGACCCCGGTTTGCCAAAGTACCCATGCCAAAAACATCTATCATAAGATGCGACATCCTCCAAGATAACCGTAGCAGACTTATGATGTCTGGAGTAATGGTTACCAGTCGCATAGGTGGGACACTGCCTCCATCTCCAATGCATGCAATCTATTGATCCAAACATGCCGGGAAATCCACGTGCATCATTCTCATTCAGTAACCGTATGGTGTTATCCTCGGTCGGAACACGCATGTACCGTGCATTAAATGCATAGAGAAGTGCATTTAAAAACATTTCAAAATAGACATAGATGGTTGTAGCACCCATTGCACAGTAGCCGTCGATGTTATCCGCAGAACAACCCTTGCACAACATCTTCATTGCTGCGATCATTTTCATGTGTGGTATGCATCCAGGAATTCCAGCCGCATGTGTCCTTTGTAGGAACCTTGGTTCCACCTCACAAACTCCACTCAAAATACGAAGAAATAGGGGACGATACATGCCAAACCGACAGTGAAATTTTTCAGGGCCATATACACAGTCACTGTCGAAGTACTCATGCATCATCTTGGCGTCCGCGTCCATCCTTAGTCGAAAGGTTTTTTGTCTCCCCAAAACATCCCTTGGAAGTGGCTGTCGAAGTTCTTGTTGGTGTTGCATAAACTCTTGGTACCTTACAACGTTGTTACGAGTGATGTCACCATCATCCTCTTGGTACCTTGCGCTCGTCTGGAAACTCATAATTTTCTTTAAATAATTCATTGTAACCTAATATATGGAACAACAGTCTAAGTTAGACAAGGAATAAACATTAAGTATGAACACCGAATGATAAAGCTTAAAGATGAAGCATACATAACACGTTATTTATCACTCTAAATATGAAAAACATGGAGATAAGAAACATTGATTTCATTATAAACAAAGTTTGATATACTTAATGTGTTGAGAGATACCTGAGAAAGGGATGGATGAAAGTGTATCGTACTGGTACTGGATGAGAAAGGGATGGATGAAAGTGTATCGTAGTGAATGAGAAAGGGATGGATGAGAGTGTATTGTACTGGATGAGAAAGGAATGGTTGGGGTGCACACAAGGGTGGGTTTATATAGACAAATGAAAGCGAAGAAAGCTATATCGCTTTGACTGTTTTGACCGGTCAAGCAATATAGTTTGTATCGCTCCAGGCCAGCGATATAGTTTATCTCGCTGAGCGAGAAAGATTCCCTCGCTTCAGTGGCGCCTCCATAGCCAACAGGCGGGTGGGAGGGGCACTGGGGAAACACTGTTGGCTTTATTTCCCCCCCCCCCCATAGATAACAGCCTAATACATTTGTAACATTCACCTCTTCATTTTATTTTATTTTAATCTGGGTTGAATATATACATGCCGACTTGATAGAGAGACGGATTCAAATCTTATGTTCAATGAGCTAATTTTGTGAATCATAAATCTCCCAACGGAAATGGGCTAGTAGAGACTTAATTTAAATGATCAATGCAATGGTGCTAAGATTTTTACCACTATAACTTATGATTCATTTAAGGTCGAATTTGTCCTCACGGAGCTTCGAGCATCTACCTCTCGATTACTCGACCGTCTTGTTGGTCTTGACATCGTACAGAGGTCGAATGCCAATAAATGCCTTGAATATGTTGCGACTCTTTATCATGCCATGGTAACCATTTTCTTCTGATTCAACTTTCTTACTTGGATTTTTTTTTTCGGAATGAAAAAAGTTTATATTAAAGAAGAAAAATAGATTGAATACTATACAATTCAATGGGGATTACATGTTCAATATTTCCTCCCAATTGTGAAGAACTTGAGTTGCTCTCATCATCCTAAATGTATCTTTGTTACAACACCATAACAAGATGGTCTGTTTCACTACAACAATCAGTTCCTCCCCTGTTCTTGGTCGAGCTCCATATACTCTGTCGTTCCTTTCTCTCCATAGACACCACAGTAAGGCGTACTGTACGATGGTTGCAACCTCCTTGCTTCTTCCTTTTAGAATGCTGGTATCCCACAGATGGAAGCACTGCTGAGTTGTACTTGGACCTACCCAAGAAATTTTGAATGCATCAATAAAATACATCCAGACCTTGTGTGTGTGCGCACAATGAAGCATCAAGTGATCTTCAGTTTCCTCTTGAACGTTACAGAGAATGCAAGCATCAGTAACCAAGTTTATTCCTCTATACCTTAGCATTGATATAGTTGGTAGGGAGTTTTGAAATATCACCCAGACAAGAAAACTCACCTTAGGTGGTATGTCCTTTCTCCACAGATATTTCTCGTAGCTGCACTCTTCAAAATTTCCAGCCATCAGGTCATGACATTTTCCTTGTTGTGAAGTCATCCATGATCAATAATTTGTCTTCCCCATTTTGAAACACTGGTACATCTCTTTTTCAATAAATCTCATTCGAGTTTTTCATTGCGTAGAGTCGTCTTCGAAATGTACAGCTCCATCTTCCATCTTGCACCATGTCTACCACTGATATATTTTTATGTCTGCAGGCCTTGTAAACCACTGGAAACATCTCTTTCAATGTCATTGTACCTACCCACCTATCATGCCAAAAATGTACTGCAGCTCTACTCTTTATCTCGAACTAAGAATGTTTCTTCAATTTAGGTACAACTCGCAACACATTCCTCCACAAACTTTTACATTGTGAAGAGTCGTCATCTGTTGGCAGTAGGAACTCTTCTTTCAACTTATACTTATGCTGAATTGTTCTCCTCCATAATGAGGTTTTGCATTTTGAGTATCTCCAGACCCACTTTGCTAACAAAAACTGGTTTGTTAACCTCAAATTCCTTACGCCTAGACCTCCATATTTCTTTGGCACACATATCTTGGACCATGCTACCCAAGACATCTTCCTATTTCCATCCACCGCACCCCAAAGAAAGTTTCTCATCAGTTTTATCATCTTCTTTTCTATCTTCACTGGTAAATGAAACAAAGATAAGACATAGACAGGCAAACTAGACAGGCAATGTTTAATTAGAACTAATCTACCAGCTTTGTTGAGGAACTTTTTCTTCCATGATGCAAGCTTCATCTGCATTCTATCTAGCACAGAATCCCAAACAGAAATGCTTCTTGAATCTGCACCAATAGGCATTCCCAAATATTTATGGGAAGTTTTTCAGTCTTGCAACCCAATTCTCTAGCCATTGTTTCAATAACTTCATCTGCCCCAACACTTATCATGGTACTCTTCTCAAGGTTCAGTTTCATTCCAGTGAGAGTCTCAAAGAGAGAAAGAATAATGAACAACCTTTGTACCTCTTCCACATTGGCATCTAGGAATATCAAAGTATCATCTGCAAATTGCAGATGAGAGATCATAGTGCCTTATTCTGCAACCTTAAACCCATGAATTTGATCTCTTTCAACTGCAACATTCATAAGTTTAGAAAGAATTTCAACAACTAACAGAAATAGATAAGGAGAGAGTGAATCCCCTTGCCTCAAACCTTTTGAAGATTTAAGCCTTTCAGTTGAAGCACCATTTACTAGCACATAAAGTTGAGGATAAGTGACACACCATCTCATCCATGCTATATATTTGCTTCCAAATCCATGTTTGTGAAGAATACAAAATAGAGATTGCCAATTGACATTGTCAAAGGCTTTCTCCATATCAATCTTGCACAATATACCTGGCTTCTTTTCCTTGAGTCTGCTATCCACACATTCATTAGCTATTAAGACACCATCAAGAATTTGCTTTTCATGAATGAAAGCACCTTGGTATTCTGGTATAATCCAGGTATTCTTACTTGGATTCAATTCCCAATTCCAAAAGTTATCTGTAACTTTTAGATGTTGCGGCGGTAAGGTCAGTTGTTGTGTACGGTAAAGCTACAACGCGATTATGGTCCAAAGCGTAAGGCCCAATCAACTTGTGAATGAAATAAGATGTCCTAAAGCCCATTATACTTATTCGATCCTATATAGAGCAAGGAGTTATGAGATGTAAGAGCATCTCCAATACTAGGTGGAGATCTTAATTTTCATTTCCACCTAAAATCTAAGATCTCATATATTTGAAAATTAATCACCAATATTAGTGTAATTGTATAAATTCCCATTATACAATCATACCCATTAATTTACCTAGTTCTTAGATCTAGTTTTGCACACACATATGAATATCAAATAAAGAGAGACAAGAGACTTTTTTTAACGAGGTTCGGAGCTAGATAGCAATCCTACGTCCTCGGATTTATTAGTGATTTGAGTTGATATCATTACAAGAATTTCAATGAGAACTTATGGTGTTCTTCATGTTCTTGAGTAAAAGGAATTACTAGAGAAGAAGATGGGGTGGAGAGAGAAGGTAGTAGAGACCATCCCTTTCTTTTAGGGTTACATTGTTTTTTATGTGAGACCCTCTCAGCGACATTACCAAACTACCCTTAATATGAATCCTATGCTAGAATTCTTCTATGGTGTATCTTCTCCTGGGCGAGACTAAGTTACAACTGTCTTGATCTTGCGCCACGTAGCGAATATACTCTTTACACTCACAATAATTGTTTGTCCTCTTTCGCCGACAAGCATGGTCGGCGACCTTACTTTATGTTCTTATCACCTCAGCGAACTAGTCTTCTTCTGGATAAGGATTGCTGACGAGGATCCCACTGAGTCAACGAGTCAACTCTGACAACCTGACCATTCTAATATTCTCATAAATACCCAACTATTGTACAACCCTTTGTCGATAACGTGTCCTTTATTCGCTGATCATAGTTCGCCCTTCCATTCTTCTCATGATATTCACTGGTGTAGCTTCGGCGGTTCTATACGCCAATCTCTCAAAGGGGATAATTCGCCATGGCCTTCCGTTGGTGATTCTGTACTTCTCAGAGATAGTCTTCTTACGTAGCTTCGCCTCTAGGATGCTTTTATTCGTAGAAGGCACTTTCTACACTCACATTTTGCCCCTTTGATTATGGATGGTTCGCAGATTAATCCTTAAGCAAAATCTTCTTGAAGCAACATCTGGTGCAAGCGGAGTAAACAAGTAAAGTCTTCAAAGTAGCTTGGGTGGATCTAATCTTGGTTTGGATGGATATGTCGGCGAAACGACTTGAGCGACTCTTCTATCTGTGGCGACGGCTCTGACATGGATTGGTGTGCTGTCTTTAATCGTGCTTGACTGACTTCGAGCTTTGGACTTCTGCGCGTTGATGTAGGCTTGAGCGGATCTTCTGTCTTCAACAAATGGCCATTACTTCTTGAGAAAATTGTTGTATGAAAATCTGTGAAGCTTCTTCTCAATAGGCTGGCGAGATTCGGCGATCTTGAATGTAGGCGAGGTACTAACTGAAAAAGAAGGGGTACCGAAATACTACCAACTTTTCGTTTTGGCTCGTGAGTCTTATGGTAAAAGTCTG
>JAJJMA010076675.1:0-14150 GCA_023529015.1 Papaver nudicaule
TTTTTCCCTTGAGGTTGATGACTTCATGGTTCTTAACGCCTAAGGGTAACTTCAAGCATACATTACCTAGCTATCATTCAAAAGGGAGGACAAGAACAAATATTAGTGGCATCTATAACGAGTTCTAAGAGTTGTAAGATGGGTGAAACTCTTTAGAAATGATGGTCCTGAAAATATTGCATTCCCTGAATTTCATCATCAATATGACTGGACTTTGGGGTTTTTTATACTGACTCATCTTTGCGTGACCAGCAGAGATAGCAGTCCATCCATCCCTTGCACATTCTAGATTCAACAATTCTTTATGACCACTTTCTCTTCAAAAATGAAAGAGCAATTGGCAAATGCATGTATTTGACATATTTGCTTCCCAATTTAAGCTGGCCTATGGAAGAATATGTCGCTGACCATTTTTCCCTTCGGAAAGCTGAGATCTAGCCTCATCTTCGCGTGACCGGCTGTCGACATTGCAGTCCATCCATCCCCTTGCACAATTCACCGCACTACTCTATTCTAGAGCCAAAAATTCTGTATGACCGCTTTTTCTTCAAAAATGATACAGCAGATTTCAGTATCATCATTTTAGTTGCTCTTATCATCTACTTTTCTTGGAATATATTTACTGGTGGATTGAATTTTAAATGATATTCATTTAAATACAATGCATTCCAAGTACAAAGGAAATATTGATTGTGAAATTTATGTATCATTTTAGTACTGTGTTCCCGCTTATATATACAAAAGTGATATAATATATAATGTTGTTGTTGTACGTGTATAAAATCCACTTAAGATGTAACTACCACCACAACCAGGAAACGATCAATATAATCAGTGGGAAACGGGCAAAAATGACATCAAACATTAAATAGGTAATCGGGGATAGTATTTCAAGATAATTCGTATTTCAAATTATTTTTTTTGTTTGTTTGAAGGATCGGTTTATTCGGAGGAAAGACCTTTTATTTATATCAATTGTTGTTCAGTTTATGAATTACAATTCTATTTTACTTTTTCATTTTTTCCATTAGATGAGACTTTAGCCATTTATATTGTGTCATCATAGTGTCAGGTAGCCGTTTGGATTGTCGAAAATAAAATTATGGAATTGAAAAGGTATGAGAGTCACAGAATGTAAGGATGCATCTGTAGAAAATTGTCATCGTCTTGACCACTTTCGTTTATTCAGAGGTTCATTTGACATTACAATTGGGTTTCTCGCATTTTTTAAATCTCTAATATTTACAAATTAATTTGCAGAGCTTGATGCGTCATTTATAATTGTTAATTAAAGGAACAAACTCTTTTTTTATCTTACTTTGCTATAGTGGACATGAAGTAATCTTTAATGTAAATTTCGTGCTTTAAAAAAAAAAAAAAAAAACTACAATCTAAATGTTACTATCAAGTATCAACGACATATTGTCCAAATATAATATTAATAAATGATATCCAAATAAAAAAAAATCTCACTGTCAACTGGCATATTTGAGAAAATGAACTGTCTAAAGCCCGTGCTGACGACATATTGTAGGATGGTTTCTTAGCTAAGAATTGATGGCATTGTATTTTGTATTGTTTGTAGGGTTCGAGATGCGATCAGGTCCAATGTCGATCTGAGGTCCTTGGTATATAGTTTCATTTGAGTTATCTTATCCTAGATGCTACTGTTAACTCCGTCCTCTCAAACTTTTTGGTTATTGGGGTTAGCAGAAGTTGCCAGGGAAAGTGGCCATCACCTACGACGCAATAGTATAACGAGTGTTGGGAAAGAGTTGTAGTGTTTTCTGTTCTCTGCATAATTTTTTGCAAGTTCATTTGGTAGTCCCAGTTAGTATAATACACCGCATAAAAACTTCCTTTTCTTTAGGCTATAACTTGATTAGTCATGTAGGAAAGCTACGCGGTGATCTAAATTATTGGATACATTATAGACTATTTACGTGTTGCATAATAGTTTATTATGTGAAGCTAGAAATTGATCTTAAAAAATTGTCGTGTGATGGCAGGTGATGTGGCTTCATTTTAAACTTTTACTGCCACATGTGGAGGTTCATTGATGTGTTGAAAACAGTAATATAGTGTAGATAAAATGAAAAATTCTAATGCACAAGACTAATTAGCATCACTCACCTTAATGTGGTTTTTGTTTTCCTTCGGGTGTTTTAGTTTAATTTGTATGTGAAAAAGCTTCAAAAGAATCCAGTTTCAATGTATCTGGATCAAATAAAGCATTTCAAATAAAGATTCTTATACATGGAAAAAACATACGGTAACAACTTTATGGGCAAAACTTTTCAACCAAAAAGTTCTAAGAGTGGGAGTTTGTGGCACAATATTTATAACGAGCTTAACAATTTTAACAAACATGTGATATTTAAGATCAGCGTTAGAAATGAAATTAAATTTTGGGAAGATCTGTGGGTTGGAGATGACACACTATGTAATAGATCTTCGTTGGCTTTTGAAGCTTCAAGAACCAAGGGGAAAGTGGTAGCTAGGTTATGAGATTTCGAGTAATGGTGAATAGAAATGGTAAGGTTGATACTCATATATGGTTAAGAATGGTGTTGATTCTCTTTGTAATTCCGGTGATGTAAGTTTTCCAAAGGAAATTATTTGGAATAAGTATTATCCGTATGAAGTAATTTATTTCCTCGGCTTCTATTCCATGAAAGGTTGATGACGATCGACGAGATTACTATAAAGGGTATAATGTAGAAAGGGTGTGCCGATTTTGTAAGGAAAAAGATGAAACAAGTAGTACTCATTTATTTTATGATTGTTGGCGTACAAAGAGAATTTGGGCTTATTTTGCGGCAATTTCCATTGGAATTATGATACTAATATTGCCACAACTATAAAAGTTTGGAATTTCGATAGGGGGCGATGAGCGGCTTAATAATATTTGACACAATTTACCGGTTGCAATTTGGTGGAGCATATGCAAAGAAAGGTATTCAAGAATCTTCAATCTTAGAAAATATAATTAGAGATATCAAGACTCAAGTTTATTTTTGGGTGGAGTCAACACTAAAATGTGGGATCTAAAGGCCGACATGGTGATAATTTTATGGGGTTCAAATCTCTATCGGCCTTCTTAAAAAATAAACTGATATCTGAAGACATGGATAATAGAGTTAAATTAGCAATTTCAACATACAACTAAAGCAATAGTTACTATCTATCCAGTATATATTTTGTTAATTTGCGTGTAACATCCTTCATCGCATCACACCATAATTTGAATTGCAACAATTTTCTTATCCGACATGGCTAATTTTTGTCCAGATGCACTATAACATCTTTAATTAATTTAGTAATATAAAATCAATGCATCCCAGTCTATCTTCTTATGCGATTGAATATGATATGTGAATTACGGTTTCCTACATTATTCAATTAATTTAGTAGTAATATAAAAGAGGTACTTTTTCAAGCACTCTATTGCTTAATAGTATATCAGTTTATTCATGTGTCACACTTAATTTATGTTTCATCGAATCTGAGCAACAATTACGATTTTTCCAGTTGCATTATTTCATATCGATCCACATAAAAAAAATGCAGTAAACCAAAATTCACAAATCATAATCAGTTGCATAACAAGATAGACCAGGATGTTTTGATTTTAGATTACTCAATTTATTACAGATGTTTCAACGCCTCTGGACAAATAATTAATAATGTGGGATAAGAAATTAAATTCATGTGGTTTTAAATTATGGTGTAGTGTGGCGACGACGTGTCCCATCAAATTAACAATTATCTATTTGATAGATAGTAATTGTTGCTCCAGTTGTATGTTGCAATTGTTAATCAACTCTCCTATTCATGTCTTAAGATATCAGTGTGTTGTTGTTTTTAAGAGTAAGTTAGCTTCGTTTCAATTAATTCATCTTCCATCGAATCTGAACGGCCGAGGCGGGACGAAGCCCCGCCACTCCCAGTTAAGAGTTACTTTCTTATCAGTTGTGGTTTTTCATATTGATCCACATAAAAAATAATGCATCAATTGGATAACAAGATAGACTGTGTGCATTGATTATAGATTACTAAATTTGAAGGCTATATTGAAAATAATTAGAGAAGAAAATTTGATTTATGTTGTTGCAACACCCAGTCACAATAAATTACCAATTATCTATCAGATATATAGCAATTGTTGTTTCCGTTGTATTTTGCAATTGATATTTATCTTTATCATTCATGTTTTAAGATAACAATTGCTTTTTTCCTACTCGGTGTGTAGCAAAGGCTACCAACTATGACTATGCCAACGTCTCTAAAGATCATTATAGAGATCATATGAAGAAACTAAAGGAACAAAATCTGGTAACCATTTCAAACTTCAAAATTTTATGTTTCAGGAACTAAGTGGAAATCTATTCCTGAAGATCTGAGGATACACTTCACCTTGGTACAACTTTTTACTTGCACAATAGGGACAACCAAAAGATTTCAATGTATACTCTAACGGATTTGAAAGACATTAGAAGTAAATACGGCAACGAAACTCATTACACAGGTAATTTATCAAAAGTATATAATCATATTTCGGATTTTCACCAAACTATTTTCTAAAATGTTCGTTATTCAGATGTGATGGGAGTTCTGGCAGGTATGTTCAGAATAGAACACAAAAGACAAGCATGCAAGCAATCTGTAATTAAAGGAGAAATTTTAATATTCAGCGAAGATGGAGGGCTGAATAGAGTCACACTCAAGGAAATACTGCCAAACACATCGAAGAAAAATTATTAGAGGATACTGACAAGTATACCGTTCTCATATTTCCTTCCACAATGATGGAGAAATTTAGTAATAAGATTATTGATAGTAATCTATATTTTTTAAATAGTTTTAGAAATTCAATTATGGATACCGAAAGCTATCCTTATTTATATCAAATATAGATTATTGATAGTAATCTATATTTTTCATAATTTTTTTTGATACATGGCATAGGCCTGGACCTACTCCCTAGCATCCAAAGCCACTGATACCCCTTGGCAGACCCAGCCCAATCCCCATAATTTACACAAGAGGAGTTTTTATGATATCTCCAAACTCTGGAGCGGAGACTCGATCCGCTGACCTCAAATATGATAGTCAATCTTCTGGCCAACTGGGCTAACCCTGTTGGTTTATATTTTTCATTTTAGCTTGGTTACTTTCATTGTAATTAAAAACAGAGGTGGGGTAGAGCCCCACTATACCATATCAGCAACAATCACCCTATCTGGTGCGTAGCACGGGTTGCCGACTAGCATGTTAACAATACCTTCACAGAGAAAACAAAAAATTGGTGCAAAAAAATTATGGCTCTATAGCATGTTAACAATACCCATTTTATCCTTACATTTGTAATGTCCATCTGTGGAGACTCAGAAAAAGATAGCCACAAAAGTCTGCAGACAATTATAATGTACTTTGTCGTGCATGTGTATACTATGATGAATTTAAGTTTAATGTTTTTTCGTGAATGGGTATGTTTCTTCATTGAATATAATGTAATGGTATTCTATATTTTTCCAGTTTAATCGAGATGTTTTCATTCTGACTAAAAATAAGGGCGAGGCGAAGCCCCGCCACACTACAAGAGGAACAATCACCCTACCCAGTGCGTAGCACGGGTTGCCGACTAGTGAATGATAATAAGATATATTGCATAGCATAATAATCTTAGTAGGAAGTCTACTATAGGATGTATAGGGATGGACCATAACGTTAGGTCATATTCAGATTTCTAGACAGCTTGCACGTCACTTACTCTAAAAATCGCCCAGGCCAGCCTATATTTCTAAAAAATATGAAATTTTAGTATGTCATGGGAAACTCGCAGATGAACAACTTTCATGAAGGAAGTTTCTCCTGAATCCTTACGGATTAGACTGTATCAATCGTTCTTTGAAGTGATTCGTAATCTGTCAGATTTCCGAATTTGATTAGGAAACCACAACATTATGGAATCTATAATCAATTAGGACTTGGAATGGTAAAGAGGGACCTACCCTATAAGTAAAGATGACTTAGGATTAATAAGCGGGACCCTCAAGTTATGGCCGTGTGATATAAGTGGGCCATAGTATTGTTTTATGGCCGACCTATGAAAGTGGGGCAGTGGCATGAGCCACGACCAAGCAATAAAAGTGGGGTCATAGCATAAGCTATGACCGAGTAATGAAAGTGGGGTCGTGGCAAGAGCCACGGCCAGGTGATGAAAGTGGGGCCGTGGCATGACCCACGACCAGGCCAAGATTGTGAGACCGTGGCAAGAGCCAAAAGAGTGGGGCTGTGGCATGAGCCACGGCCAAGATAAAAGTGACCAAGCTATTGAAGTGCGGTCGTAGCCTAAGCCACGACCAAGCAAACAAAGTGGGACATGGTGCTAACCATGACCAAGCTATAAAAGTGGGGCCGTAGCCTAAGCCACGGCCAAGCAAACAAAGTGGGACATGGTGCTAACCATGACCAAGCTATAAAAGTGGGGTTGTAGCCTAAGCCACGGCTAAGCACACAAAGTGGGAGCATGACATTAGGTTATGGTCAATCAAAGAAAGTGGGGCCTTGGTATTAGACCCGCAATAACATGGGATGGGATGGTCGTGTGGGCCAGGACAGGATAGCCACATATGCTAGGATGGGATGGCGCATAGGCTAGGGTTAGCCGTGTAGGCTAGGGTGGCCGTGTAGGCTATGATGGCCGTGTAGGCCAGGGATAGATGGGATGTGGACCATAAAAAAAATCAAAATATGGCCATGGTGGCCAATTCTCTTATCCCTACTGCAAATAAATTCATACCTTGCCTTGACCCATTCACCTGACGACGCCAAGATGACATAAATTGGTGCAAAATTACTCTTGCGACCTCCTTGCCAAAAACCACCATCAACATTTAGTCCCCTGCGCAGCATGGAACCATGAGTGTTCCAGGATGAGCATATGTTGATGAACTAGCCGCGTCTGCATGGACCTTTTAATCACGAACATGAAGCCCAAACATGACCTTGTAGTTTGGAGTACTCGCATAAGTTTGACTTGTGATAATCTTGACATCTTATTCATAAATCTTTTGTGCAGCCAACTCCGCCTAATAAGAAGTTCGTTCGCGTCGCAACACAAGAGACCAATACTGAAACTGTATCTTTCGGTGTTAACCGTCTTCCGGGTGGGGCATCATTTTCCCCAGCTAGCAACAACTCCATGGAGACTCCTTTAAGTGCTAATCAAGTCCCCAATCCATTTGCAAAGGATTGGGTAAGAGTAGGACTTCATTCTCTTTGCTACATTTTCACTTTTGGACAACGTTCGCTCTTTGGTGAAGCAACTCCAAACAATACACCGTGCGAATTCACTGACGCGACCACGGAGCGAAATAAAAGTGGAGAAACAACAGGACCCAAATCTTCCGTAACACTTGATGCGACACAGGTCACTCTTGTCACTCTTTTAATAAAATACTTCGGGATTTTATTCTCACCTTGTTTGCTCTTGTAGCCTTCTGGAGGTAACGAAAAGATGGAAGATAGCTATTTCGTGGGTGAAAAGATCAGTGACACTCACAATAGCAGAGTTGGACAAAACTTTGACAAAGCTTTCGACGATGTCGCCGATGTTCGGAACTCTTCTCTTATCAAGGTAGGCTCAATCATCCTCTTATGCTAAGCTTTTAATATATATAGCTTGAAACACATTATTGAATTCTCGTTTGCCTTGAATTTTCTTTCAGGACGTCGGTAAAGAAACTCAAGCTTATGAAAATACCAATATTATTGATTAGATGCTCCAACCACTTGGGTACTCCAAGAATTTCCCTCTGCTGGTATGACGTATGATCCGTCTCATGAGGTGACTCTCCCTGAGCATGAGTTAGTGGGAGGATTTAATGTTCCAAAGGAACACGTCCCACTCTATAATAAAATATAGAGTCGCTACGGCCATCTTGTTACTGCTGGAAAGAGTGTTCACTTCTACACATTCATAAGCATTGTAGTTGACTTCATGGTGTTGATAACAAAGATGAACGCCACCCCACTAAAGGACGTCACTGATGAGTTATTATGTGAAATAGAGGAGTTAATCACTGCATTAGAAATCTTCAAACTCAACTTGTCGTGGCTTCAGGCGAGAATTAAATATGTTCGAACAAGGCGTGCTGCTGTTGGTAAGTTCACTCGTGACTTGGTGAATCAAGAAGAGATAAATTATGCTGCTGAAGCTGAAAATCTTCGTAAGTTGGCTAAAGATTTGAAGAAGAAAGCTGTTGATATTGCCCAAATAAAGAAGGTGGTTGATGAAGGAGAAAAATCTTCACTAGATGGTTGTTTCTGAAGGGTTTCAGGAGCAAAACATTTTCTCAGTAGAATTTTATTTTGTTTTTATTTGGTTTATTGAACAAATGGTTTGTAGGGATTGATTGTTTTGAACTCATAGGTTTTGAATTTGAATTTTGAATTAAATTGCTAAAAGGCAAGAGATTGCTTGCACTTTTCTTTTGAAGGAATTGGAAAATAAATGAACCATAGTGAATCTTCATCTTCTTGAGCCACTTGCCACTAATTACCATGCTTGAAGGTCGCTCATATATTGCACTTATCATGAATCGTGCATTAGGCATGACTCGATATATGACATAAGGTCCCTCCCAGTTTGGTGTGGACCCCGAAATAGAAATCCCTTTTTTTTTTTTTTTGAATCCCAGAATGTATTAATAACCAAAAGATTCACATAATGTGTTACATAAACAAAGTTTCAAGAAAAGAGACATTGTGTCCCAAAAACTTGAAAACTAAGGAAAACGATAATAAATTACATTTTGGATCTCAACAGATGCAAGGAAATCTGGTCTACCCTCGAAAGATTCAACCATTCCTTCTTGAATCTCACTTCCCCTCTTTGCCATCGTGTCTGTTGCAAAATTAGCTTCTCGATATGTGTGTACAAATAAAATCTGAGCATAACACTATTTGATTGCTTTCCATCTCCCTAAGTAAGACCATGGGACCATACCATTTTGTAGGGCTAAAACTGCCCCTTTTGAGTCCGCACGTACCTTGATTTTACTATAGCCAAACTGAACGGCCCATTCAAGTCCATATATAACAGCTAGTATTTCAGCTCTATAATTTGTCGTAGAGCCCAGTCCCATCGAAACTGCCCCTAAAACAGTCGACTCCGCTATCCTTGCAACTACTCCCAACCCGCCCGGACCCGGATTGCCTAATGCTGACCCGTCACAACAGATCAACAGCTCTTCATCGTCAGGTAGTTCAAAATATAGGGTCAGAATTCCTCACTGACCTATATTTCACTCTGAAAAAAGCCACCAGCATAAGATCTTCCACACAATTAAACATATAACCCTTCAATCTTATAGCAAACTCATGCACCAGTTGGAACACACGCAGCTTGAGCTGGTGAGGAGATAACCTTCTCTGATTGTATACTATCCCATTACGGTGTTTCCACAGTTCAGCTCTCACAACCAGTATTGTCAAAAGCCATAGATCTTTCACCATCTTACTCCTTCTGCCTACCTGAGCATGACAGCTTAACAAACCAAAGAGAGGTTGAACGTTAAAAATAGTCTGAACCCATTGCCAGATTTCAGTAGCAAACTCGAAACTCCACAGTAAATGCTCTACAGATTCTGCCGCCTTTTTACAAACACAGCACCAATTGGCCATTTGAACCTTGAATCTGCTGCTAATCACATCCATTGTCGCACACACCCCTCTCTCTATCTTCCAGTTTTGTGCAGCCAAAGAAGGGTGCACTTCTTTACGCCATAAAAGCTTTGCTCTGTTAAAGTGTTGGTGCTGTCTTCTAATCAAATCTCTGGATGATGAAACCGTGAATAATCCTTTGTCGTCAGGCATCCAAACAAGTCTGTCTACATCACCGGTTGGCGAGGGAAGCTGCTCAAGACCAATACCTGCATTAATCATAAAGTTAGCAATGTTTTGTGGAATGACCATAGGCCATCCACTAAGAGATCACTGACACGGGCCTGGAAAATATTCTTTTGCGACTCCGGTATACAGTAAAATTCCGCTAGGCTCTTCCTTCCACACCATGTATCGAAAAAAAGAGATGTTGTTCTCCCGTCACCTATTACAGTGGCAGTGCTACTGTCCACAATCTTCTGAACCAAACGCAGACCTGGTAGAATTGAAGATTTTGTATAGTAATCAACCAAAGCTCCATTCTTCTTCAAGTATTTAGCACGTAAATATTTCGCCCAAACCTTGTTAGAATTTCGAATATTCCACCATTTCATTAGCAAAGCCTTGTTCATAATCCGCATTCTAGTAAGTCCTAACCCCCCTTCATTATACGGACAACAAATCTTGTCATAGGAAACAATCAAAGCCTTACTCACCAAAGAATCACCCGTCCAAATAAAGTTAGCTATTGCCTTTTCACATTGTCGAACAAATTTTAACGGCCATTTGTAAACATCCATATTGTGAATAGAATAGCTTGCTATCACCGATTTAACAAGAACCACTCTATCTTGAAAAGACAGAAGCTTACCTTTCCAGCCCGCCAATTGGTTTTTGATTTTTTCAACCACATTACAAACATGCGTGGTTGTATTTAATTGCACCTGGCATGACCTTAACTCCCAAATATCTGTCGGGGAAAGATGCTAATCCCATCCCAAGATAATTAACGATAGCTCTTTTCCTGCCTAAAGAACCGCCACCATAATAAAGCTTACTCTTTTGTCTACTTACGGTTTGACCCGAAGCAAGACGGTATTTCTCCAGCAAATCAATCAAATTCTTCAAGCTTTTCTTATTACCCTTGCAGAAAATCATAATATCATCCGCAAAGAATAAATGAGTGGGGGAGATACCTTTTCTAGTCACCATATGAGTCATCTTTCGTTCCTTGAAGAGTTTGGTAATATTTCTACTCAAGACATCTTCAATAAGAACAAAAATCAAAGGAGATAAAGGATCTCCTTGCCTCAGACCTCTATCAATAGTAAAATAACCCTCAAGACTCCCATTAACAAGAACCGAAAGTCTAGCCGAGCGAAGAATAGAGAGAATCCAAGAACACCAAGAATCTGAAAAACTATATCTTCTAAACACCTCAATGACAAAGTTCTATCTAACAGTATCAAAAGCTTGAGTGATGTCCAGTTTAAGGCCCAGGTTGCCATCTTTTCTTTTGATATCAATTTCATTCACTAATCCAGAAGCCAAACTAATGTTTTCATGAATATTGCGTCCTTTCATAAAAGCAACCTGTTCATCAGAAACCAATTTATCCAAGACACCACCAAGCCTTGTGGCAAGGATCTTGGTGAATATCTTGAAGAAAAAATTACTCAAACCAATAGGTCGAAAGTCCTTAATGAGATTAGCACCTTTTACCTTTGGAAGAAGCATGATTATGCTGGAATTGACACCGTTAGGAATCTTCTTTTGCTGCCAACAAAAAAAGAATAGCTGAAATTAAGTCATCCTTAATGATATCCCAACAATGCCTATAGAAAAAACCCGCAAAGCCATCCGGACCGGGAGAGCTATCAGCACCCAAATCAAAAACAGCTGTACCGATTTCCTCTTCAGATGGTATTGCATCCATTGCAAGTTTCTCATCTTCATTGATAACTTCGTGTTCAATATCAATTAAAGAATCATCAAGAACAGAAGTATCCCCATTAAGCTTTGCAATGTAGTGATTCACAATGTACCCTCTCAGCTGCTCCTGATCAGTAATTGTTTCATCACCATCAACTAGCTCAGAAATAATATTATTACTACGTCTGATACGTATATTATTGTGAAAAAATTTCGTATTACTAGCACCAACCATTATCCATTGATTCCTGGATTTTTGCTTAAGCATGGTATTCAGTTGACACCTAGTGTCATGAACCACTACTTTAGCATCCTTTACCTTGTTAAACTTTACCACATCAGAAGGATCATCATCAGAAACTAGAGTAGCCACCTCTAATTGTCTCTCAGCCTCATTAAGACGAGTATATATATTGCCAAAGACCTCCTGATTCCAAAGTTTCATAACAAGTTTGAGTCTCTTAAGCTTAGCTGTAAAAACATAAGCCGGAGAACCCAAAATAATTTGACCCCAACTATCGAGAACCATGCGAAGGAAATCCGGGTGACTAAACCACATCTTCTGCACTCTAAACGGATTCCTCCTCGGCCTATCAACAGTATACGGGTAGCCACAAAGTGTAGAATGATCGGAAACTTCCCTTGGAAGAGCTTTACACCGCCAATTCTCAAACTTTGCAAGCCACTCAGCATTAATAATAGCTCTATCAAGCTTAGAGACAATACGAGCCAAGCCATGACGACCGTTAGCCCATGTAAATTTCTTCCCCAAAGCTTCATCCTCAAAAAGACCGTTATCATCCATCCACGCACTAAACTCATTAACAGCAGAAGTATAAGGAGGCAAACTGATAGACACCAAATAGTACATATTTTCCCATCATTTTAGAGGTGTTCATATGCCAAAATTATGCTATCTGACTTTGTGTTTTCTTGTTTTAGAGTACCTTTGCTTTTATTTGGTTGTTTATTTGTGATTTTTGTAGGTTAAATAAAGCTTGTAGATCAAAGGGGCAGATTGGAGAAAAAGAGAGACCGGACCTGGATTATTAACGGGTGCAAAATGATATTTGCACAAAGAAAGAAGAGGTCCAAAAAAGAAAGAAGAAGTCCAAAGAGAGAGGAGCGGCCCAAAAAGATTTTATATGGTCCAAATATCAGCTGCGGTCCAAATCAAAAGGAGGCCCAAAACGTCACATCCCTGCACACAAAGAGAAATTCATTTCTTTTCTCTCGGACGGGGCATGCAGTCATCACGGTCCCGCCACGTCACCCAACCACGTTTCTTCTCCATCACGTGCACCATCACCAACCATTTCACCGACGCAAGCATCCAACGTTCCACTAGCAGCCACGTGTCCTCCACCAAACTCCCATCACGATCCAGCGGCCGCAAGAAATCCACACGTCCACCAAACACCCATCTTTGATGCTCCGCCCAACACCAAAACGTTCCCTTTGTTTTCTTTTCTCCAACAGGAGAACAAAAATCTCGATCTCCTTTCTTCTTTTTCCTTTCTTCTTCCCCGCCTACCCGCTGCTGCTCCCTTTCCCTTCACCTCCATTAAACTTCTCAACCCACGCTTGAAGAACAAGAGCATGCGTATGGCAATCTTATCAAAAACCACAGTAAATCAAGCACCTAGCTTTGATTTGCTCTCAATTCATAAAGTCCCAAATTTGTGGTGAAGAAGCTGCCAACGAGATTTAGGGTTTGAGCAATTAGGGGAAATTTGTGTATAAATAGAGAAGATGTTGGGTAGAGAAGAGCATCCTGTAAGTTTTATCTCAAGTAGTAGAATTAATTTCTGTTTTCATCATGTTCTAATTTCATTTTCTAGGGTTTAGATGAAACCCTTAATTCATCTTTAGAAATTCAAGTTTTTGAAGTTGTTTTTGTTTGTGCTTCATACTATGGATTAGTTTAATTTGTTGCTGCATTTTATAGCCATTCACCTTGTATGCTGCATCATTTGTGTGTTACATCCATGGTTGTTGGACCCCTTATAATTTGCTGCATCTCAACTTATGCTTAATAGATTGTGTTGGTCTGTGACTAGTTGTGCTGTAATGAGACAATTAGTGCTAGGGAACAACACTAATCGAAAATGTTATTCTGTGACTAGGTGTGCTGTAATGAGACATCTAGTGCTAGGGAATAATACCTTAGTTGATATTAGACAATCCAATATGAGATCCCTTTGATAATGCGGAAGATTTGTATCTCCCCCGCTACTTCATTCTATGGGAACATAACAACTTCATTAGCTGAATATCTAGGATAGTTAAGTGGTGGATTCAACTGCCCTAGTACTTCTCCATCGATTGCTTGATATTTCCAGTTTCATTACGTTGCGTTTATAATTTCCATAACCAATCATCTGCTCGTCTTTGACGATTCCATCGATTTGAATTAGTATTAGTAACTCTTAGAAATTCATTTTACAATCATCCTTGTTTCTGTGGGAACGAACCGTATTTGCCGTTGTACTCAATTTTGACACCGTGCGCTTGCGGTTATATTGCATAGTAGGTTTACGGGCCTACCA
>JAJJMA010076680.1:0-16465 GCA_023529015.1 Papaver nudicaule
TGGCCCTCGACGGGACATTGGCTCCCATGGGCACTCATGGGTCAGGGCGGGCAGTACAGGGCCATGGGATGCCGGGAATTTACACCCCTAGCGGTGTAGGCCGACCCTCAGGAACATATGGAATATGGTACCACATTCTGCCCCTGTTTAGTTTACTTGAAGGAGAGGAAATGTGAAAAAGAGGGGATACCGAGATATACCACCAACTTTTAATTTTTGTGAACCTAGTTGATTAGGTTGCTTGAACGATCTAACAAATCAATAGGCAACAACCCGAGTACAGTTCTGAGAACTGCATCCCTACAAGAACAAGTTCTTGTAGATCTCAACAGAGATGGATTCACTCTAGGGTATGAATCAACAAACTTGTAATACTCTAATTATATAGATCAGAGATAATATAATGGGGAAGAGAAAAGTAATGAAAGACACTAGAAGCTTTGTTAACGAGGAAACTGCAAACCAGCAGAAAAACCCAGGGACCTCGTTCAGATGTGAACACCCACAATATTAAACGAATACAGACGCTAGCCTACTCTCAGACTTCGGACTGGAATGTATCGAGACTGAATTAACCCTCCAAGCAACTCAGCTACCGTTGTGCTCCTACGTCTTTTGACTCCCGCAGAAGCCTACGTACTTGATTCCCCTAGATGACATCCTTTACAGGACTAGGAGTTGCTCCACTTCCCTTCGTGAAGACTAGCGCTACCATGCCTCTAACAGGACGCCTGGTGTACTCGATTGTAATTAAACTAGAATACAATTGTGATTTCCTTTAGACTTAAAGTCGAGGTTAATAAAAATCGATATGCTGCTTAGGGCTTATTGATTTAGCCTAAACATCTTTACCTCGTAACGTGTGACGAACCTAGTATTAAACCTAGTTCGTGAATTTGCGTTATGGAACTTCTAGGGTTTATAACACCGAGTGCAAATTGATCTGCCCATCTATTTATAATGATCATTAAGGGAGGCTTTGCTTTAAAGTTAAGCAACCTTGAGTAGGGCTCAAACAATTTTCCGAACTTAGAAAAGTCCGTAGGCTTGCTTTGAGGTCCAACTCAATCTTCTTCTAACCCGTTGGTTGAGACCTAAAGGTTGTTAGAAGACTGAAAAAGGAGGGGTACCGAAATACACCCAACTTTTCGTTTGGGCTCGTGAGTCTTATGGTTTGAGTTTGGACGATCTCAAAAATCAATATCCAAACTCTAATAACCGGAGTTGTGATCTTGGTGATCAACTCTACAAAGGTGGGACTTTGGAGTTAGACTCTACGGTTATTGAATAACGTACTACTTGGTGCTTTAATTATATAATCAGAGATATAATGCGGAAAGTAAAAGCACACAAGACACCAGAGATTTTTTTAACGAGGAAACTGCCTTGCAGAAAAACCTGGGACCTCGTTCAGATTGAACACCGCCCAGTACAAACTGACTACAAATACTAGCCTACTATAAGACTTTGGTCTGGGATGTAGCAGAGACCAACTCCAGCCCTCCAAGCGAATTGGCTACTGTCGCACTCCTTACGTCTCTAGATCCCCCACAGATCGTCACGCACTTGATTCCCCCAGCTGACGTCCTTTACAGGCCTAGGAGTTGCTTTGACCGATGTCAAAGGCTTGTGTCAGCAATA
This sequence comes from Papaver nudicaule, assembly GCA_023529015.1. Lineage (NCBI taxonomy): Eukaryota > Viridiplantae > Streptophyta > Magnoliopsida > Ranunculales > Papaveraceae > Papaver > Papaver nudicaule. The sequence goes on from JAJJMA010076680.1 coordinate 1,642, forward strand.
CTGGCATTGCAACCTAATTGTTGACGTATGGTCTAACTGTCCTCTATCAGTTTACCACACACAAGTTGACTTCCTTCGGATGATTAAATCCAGGTCATACGGAAATCTACTTCACAAATCAGGGCTGACAAGCAAACCGAGTAAGCTATGCCCAATCTGTCTCTACCTCGGTTATACACGAAGAATCACTTAAGAAACTTGTATAACTGGAGCTAACTAGGTCTTACAACACCGAGTGCAGCTGTGCGTTGCTACCTTTTAATCTTGTGTGTAACGTATCAGTTCTTGAATAGCCGTATAGCAGAAGAGACGGACTATGGAATAGACAAGAACGTGATCAGGTTACCAAGGTTACAGGTTAATCTGATTTCAACCAAATATGGTCTCAATCTCCTACTTGTGCTTCCCAACTCTCAAGAGAAGTCTTTTATAGTCGTAGGGAGTTCCCAGAGAAGCTGCAACCTATAGAGGATGACTATACCACAACAAGCGTTCACCGAAGTGAAAAGAGTTTACGCTACCTTCCCTAAGGACCTTCACGTATGCTTGATGCTTGCGGTATTTGTCCATAGACACCTCTATTTATAGCATTCAATAAGATATTTGCTTTGGAATAAAGCAATCAATTACTTGTCCCACAAGTTAGGGAAACCCTAAACTTGACAACCAAGTAATAGAGATTAATTTCAATTGGAATTCTTTTTACTCCCTCCGTCCCATATTACTTGAGCTATCTAGAGATTGCACAATTCTTAAGGCAAGGAGGAGGGAGATTAAATATTTACTATTTTTTCCAATTATACCCTTATATATACAATATAGTAAAATTTAGAAATGACATATCTCTCTAATTATGACACATATAATTGTAAATTTTATATCGTTGAAAAGCATTTTAAAACATCTACGTAACGAGTATAAACATGATTATGAGATTATACATATTTAATGGATCAAGATTTAATGATAATGAAGGGTATTATTAGAAATATCACTATTATAGTTGGGATAGCTCAAGTAATGTGGGACAAGATTTTAAACTTACTAGCTCAAGTAATGTGGGACGGAGGGAGTATCATTTATCTGCCAAGTGTTTTGTTAGCTCAAAAACACTTCAAGATAGAATCCAACAGACCAGAGATAATCTTATCTTATTGACTCATTGAGGATCGTTAGATGGAACACAAAAGATATTATGTGATATGCAAGTCCATCTAAGAGATAAAGGAGTTTAGAGTTTGACCCAAGTGAAATTCTGAAATAATATCCACTAAATCCGACACCAGCAAAGTAACCAACATTGGATTCGCGTAAATGTTCGCGAAATGTTCAGTCACTTTGGAACTCAGAAGAAATCCGAGTTTCTGGTTTGCGAACCGGTTCGTGAACCGTCCGCCTGTCAGATTTCGTCAAATCTGGATTCGCTGGAAGTACTGGGCTTAGCCAGAACTTAGACGTGTATACGTCCTCAGCTGTAATCCATGGACTCTTTGCTCAAGAGTACTCCTTTAGATTCACCCATATCCAACTAATGATTTGCAAGCAAACCATTGCAATGGACAAATGGTATCGAATCTATCTCATTCATTCTTGTACTCACAGTATTTGTGGGAACAAACACTGGTCATGACACAAGGCCACGTTAGATAAGAATACGATCTCAATCGCTATTATCACTACTAAAGTAGTCGACTATATTTCGAAAGAATAGAGAAAGTAGAATAGAAGAATTTCCATAAAGTCATAACTCCTACTAACCTTTTGTCGATGAAGAATAATTGATGTCTTCTTTGTCTTCACAGTCTTCGTCTTCAAGGTCTCTACTACTTTGTCTATATCCCAATTCCGAAATCTAAACTCTAGTAGGCTAAATCAAGAATTGAGTTTTGACACCTAAAACTGACAACTAGCTTGACATACCAACGCTAGTGGGTTTGACCGGACAATGCCCTAACAAAGACTCGCCTTGATCTAATGAAGGATGGCATCGGCTCAAACAATTTTGACCATGCGTGGAAAATGTAGAAGACTCGCCTTGATCTACATGAGCCGGATTGTGTATGAGTTCGAGGATCCAAACACAACCGACCGAAAAATTCAACAATGAAATTTTCCATGGATTATATGAACGCGAACATAGAGCAACCACTGGAGTTCAGGAGAATTACTAAACTCATATGTACGTGTTCATGGATGCGTAGATACAAAACTTGCTCTTTCTCTAAAATGCCTATCACCAACATATGAACCCGTAGACTGTTGAAGTATATTTCAAGAGACAACTCTACTCACTTCTACTTAGTCATGTGATCACAAGTAATGTGAAATGCTAAGAGAACGAATTCGTAAAAATCCTTCGGATCACATAAACAACATCATAGACTATTTTAAATGATCGAACGGTAAATACGAAACTGAAAGGTAAACCTTTCTAACCTTTAATGAGGACGATATATTTTATCAAGTATGTAAGCTCCGGTCTTCATCTTCAGTGGTATTATTCTTCTCGAATACCCAATCCTATCCTAGTGCGAGTTGTATTGTAGACTTATCAAGGATTGAGTTTTTGTCATCTAAACTTGACAACTTACTTGAGATAGCCACATCAGTGGGTTCAACCGAGCAATGCTCTAACAATCTCCCCCTTTGTCAGTTTTAGTGACAAAACCAATCTTACATATGAATTCAAAAAGTAAAATCTTTTAGCTCTAACCATAATGTACTTGATCTTCTTGTAATCTTCAACGTCTTCAAATATGATCGAGTGTTCCTGCAAGTGAAGATTAAAGGTAGAGATAACAACTCAAAAGTCACCACACATCTTGGTTCTAGAAGGACGTAGTCCAATAAGAGTTGTTATGCAATTGAGTAGTATACAAAACTTGTAAGCATATTGCACCGATGCTTAAAGATACTACACAATATGATATGTTCTTCCCCTTAATCAATACACTAACTTTTTCTTTGACATGACAAGCACATCGATTTTACTCCCCCTATGACAATGCCGAAAAGATTTCTCTTTTGTATGACATATGTTGAAGTAGCTAGAAGATTTTACTCCCCCTTTTTGTCATAAAATTAGACAAAAGACAAAGAAAAATAGGTATCATCATAAAATAGCATCAATCAATGTAAACGAAGGTAAACATACCTGATACGAGAGATTAAATGACGCAATTCTCCCGCAATTTCCACAGCCGCACACCCCAAAAAGATATTACCATGAAGCACAAGTTCAAAAGAACTCTCCCCCATTATGTGTCATTCCCTAAATAACAACGCGACGACCTTCCCAAGCAAGGATTTTGATTAAATCTTGGGTTAATAGTACAATTTTACAAGTAAAATTGCAATTATGTTTGTCTTTCCTAGCCAGTTAAGGTCATATATTTAGGAATTCAAGGCTGAATCTTTCAAATTCTTTCGGTCAACCATCACCTTTAGAGAAAACATAAGGTTACCCCTCCTTAGAATGTTACGACTAAGAACGAAAGGTACAACCCCTTATCCAGCAGAGTCCAATATTGTATCCTATGAGGTTCTCCATACCAAAATCGTCTTCCCTTAGCCATAAGAGTCAGAAGCATGGATTTTGATAGTTCTTCGTAAATTGCTTTACCCGAACGGGTAAAGCAAGTTCACGATTTATGCAATACATTCATAAAGATAATCAATAAAGATCAAGTATTGCAATCATCAATTAAGATTTCAATTAAATAACCTCTATTAATTGATGAAAATAAGAAATCTTAAGATAGTAGTATTGTGAAAAATCTATAATATAAAACATATCGAAGACAAGTTGACCTAGACAAACAGGCCATTGCGATCTCACCAAGTGTGAGATCTAAGGGTTGTGGTTGTATTGGGTCCTTCATCTCCCATTAAACCACTAAAATGGTTATTGGCCCACTCCATGATTGCCCATTAAAAACTATGTTATGTTTATGTGCTATATTAATTAGTGTATCATTAAAAAAATTTAATCAATAATTCTTAATTAATCATTATAAAAATTTTATTTTATTTTTTTTAAAAAAATGTCTCACTAATTAATATAGTAAATATTTGTTACATATGATAATTTTGATAAGAATTACATCAATACACATTGGCGTTGATAGTGGCGGCGTTGATCAGTAGTGGCGGAAATGGTTGTGGAGGCGGTAACGTTTAATGGTTGTGGAAGAAGTAGTAGCAATAGTGGTTTTTGTGGTCTCATTGTTTTTAGCACGATTATAAAGATGGGTACCAAATATTTCGCGATGATACCAAATTATGTAGGAAAAAAATAATCATATGTGACTGTTGGATCACTCAAATGATACCCCTGATATTTTTGGTATCTTCCCATAAAACACATCAAGGACAAATTACGCTAGAAATATGGTCGTTGAGATCTCGACACGTGTCTGAACCAAATGTTGTCGTTTTATTGGGTCCCTCTCCTCCCATTAACCCCCTAAAATGGTTATGGGCCCTCCTGAATCCGTGAATGCCCATTATAAACCATGTTATATTTAGTTAATTAGTGTGTCATTAGTTTTTTATAAATATGGGTACCAAATATTCCTCGCTGATACCAAATTATTTAGGAACAAAAAGTAGTCATGACAGTTGGATCACTCAAATGGTACCTCTGCTATCTTGGGTACCCGCACATATAATTCAAAGTTTTTAGTGTCAAAATAAAGTCAATTGCAATACTAAGAAAATATACAGTAACAGTATAAAACTTAATGGAACAGACTAATTGTTACTTTATTTTGACGGCGACAAAATGAGTACTAGCGTACCTGTCTGCTTTGTTCGGATGAAAAAAATGCAACTGAAGGTATGCTCCTCGGAGTCTTATATAACTATCGGATCAATAAGATACAATCTAACACGTTTTTTCTAAAACGTAGAAGATTATGTAGGATCAAACGGCACAGCTGGATTCATGGCTCCCGAACAAAAACTTAAGAAAACAGTTAAGGAATCTTTAGAAATCCGGGAAAATCGGAGATTCAAGTAACTATGCTCTTTCTTATTTCGTATATATGGAATACACCGACAAAGTAGAGTGTCATACAACGATAACATATAAATAGCAATTTCGCTCGAAGATGGCCTCATATTCACCACATTCGTGAAAATCGAAGTTTTTGGAGACCAATGGGAGTGCATGTCATGCTCATCATGCAATGCAGAATTCATGGGAGACCGCAAAATAAAATCGAAGTGTAAAGCATGCAAACGACCGGGTAAACCAACACCAAGTTGACTAACATCTATTTCATCAATTTTGTTGTGATTCTAACCAATAAATCATATTCATGAATATGAATAAAAAAAAATCAAATACATTATGCAAATTCAGATAGATACAGAGGACAACGTTGGATCGAAAGCTTTGTGTCCTCGGGAAACGTGGCAGAGGATTTACTCCGGTGTGGCATCTCAACGTTGAAAGCCGTCAACAAAGTTTTTTCTAATGAAAACTTCAAACATATACATGATTGTGCACATATGCTTTCACTGGGTTATGTATTTGAGGTACTATACGAAGTCTTAGCATTGAAAAATATGTTTCGAGATATTGTGGAGACTGCTTACTACCAAGGAAGCAAAAACATATTCCCGGTTCCAGGTCTAAGAATGCCATACTATCAAAAATATATTGGATATGCAAAAAGGATGCTCATAGGGGTTTACAATACAAATATGACTGACAAAGATAATTTGATCAACATGGAGAAAGAGAAACAACCGATGGAGATTCCGATGACAATTTGCCGCAAGAGAAAACTAATTACGAATATAGTGGAACCATTAGGAGAATAGACGATTATAACAATGAGTTTTTCTAAGTACAATTTTGGTTCAACTAAGGTCACAAATCTATCCTTAACAAATTAACAAAAAATATTTTTTAATTTGTGTAAAACATACATTACAAAAGACACAAAGAATAAGGCGTAGACGATCAACGAGGGTGATTTTATTTTTAAACAATATTTCATCAGGAAACGTGCGCTCATTGTGTAACGATGACACTCAACCTGAAGGTGGGAATAAAAAAAAAAAAAAACACACACACAAAGGTCTATTTTTGCTATTAGTGGACAGTAATCATCTCAGATTATAATGCCTCTACTGATGCGATATGCAATTGGAGAGTGAAATTAATAAGGTTTGTTTGAGATTGTTTTCATGTTAGTAGGTGCGTCATGTGGTTTCAGAAATCCCGAAACATTCGAAGGTGTGTTTCGTGTCCTGTGTACCAATTTTTGTGAGAGATCAAAGCTTAATTAAGAATTTCCCTGTTGTCGTAAATGTTTCAGAAGAAAACTTAAATACTTACCAATCAGTGGAAGCATTACCAACGTCAAGGATGGGTCAATCAAGTGCATATGCCAATAATTAATAAGCTAATTAATCAATCTGATGTTTAACAATTCAATAAACTTGTGGACACATGATGAACGAATATTTACAGAAAAATGAGGAAAGGGAAACATTGTCTGGACATCTAAATCAACATATAAAATTGAGGGTATGGAAGGATGACAAGGAATGGGATAAAACGATGGAAGAGGCGGCATTGATGGAAATAGGATGCAACCAACGACTGTTATTCAGAATAATACTATCAGAATGCTCTCCGAAATAACCACAATGTTATGGAAAAATTATGGAAAGTCCACCTACTGCAACTTAAGATTGAAACAATATACGGTATTAGAAATGTAACAGATAATCAAGTATTGGATTATGATCTCTACATACTGGATAAAAAAGTTCAGGATGAGGATCTGAATTACGGGAATAATGTACGATGCTCTGTGATGAGGGTAAATTGGAACCAATAAAAATGTAATCAAACAAAATTGAGATATGTAATGCAAAACTAAATAAAACATAAAACTATTTGCCAGGGCAAGTTTACAGGACAACGAGTATTCTAAAATTTACATGGAAACTGGGCAACGAGTATTCTAAAATTTGGGGTGTTATGAAGCGACATGAGAAGGAGAAAAACATAGTTCAATGGAATAGACGTACAATGTTGAACAGTCTGGTGCCATCTGCGGCACGGGCATTTCCCTTGTAATACTACAAAGCATAAATCTTTTACCCAACCCATAGGGAACAATTTTTAAAAGGAATTAAGTTATGCATTGTCTTCTTCTTCCGAGTCACTTACATTGTAGGTGGCTAAAATATCGCCCATTTGTTGTTCGAGATATAAATGGGTGCCAATCAATTCTACTTGCTTTTGGATGCAAAATACATTGTGTTTCAAATTTCATTGTCCCTCGAGAATTTGAAGAAGTAGATTTTTGAAACCAGCATCTTGAACCACGGGAGCCGAAGAAGAAGAACCACTTGCTTGTTTCTTGATGCTGGCCTCAATCCTCCGGATAGAGCTATTCGTGAGGACTTTTGGCTTGCCCAAATTAACATCAAAAGGTCCTTCATTATAATACTCACAAATTCTAGAGATCAAACAAGGGAAGCCAAGAAACTTGTTCAACGTTGGCATATCTAGCATTTGGAGCAATATAAATCCACATATATCAATGGTACCTTTCCTTTCCAAGAAAAACTACATAAAATCCGTACACTCTTGATTCCAAAAAGCATGAGTACATGATGAAGGACACAAGTTGGTTACACCAAGTTTACTAAAGGCTTTCGAAGGTAGAGATAAATCCTTTGTAGGGAAACGATTGTTATCCCAAGTCACAACCTTTCGAACAAGCATAGTAGACATATCATTTATAGTAGGGCGATCTTGTTCATAAATGGGTACGCGAAAGGTTCCCACGGGTAATATAAGAATAAACCTAAGAACATAGAAGTCTACACTTATTATGGTTTCACTAATAAGGGTTTCAAACTCCCAAGTTTGAAAATTGATGTCATGAATGTTTTTTTTTTTTTTTGATCAGATGTTATGAATGTTTGCATAGAACAATTTCACCAATTTTTCACTACCACTTCCTAGACCATCAAAAATATTTCCGCAATCAAAGGAATCCATGAATTTTGTGAAATCATCACAAGAGGTCTTCACATATTTTCTCTCCATAATAATTTTCCTTGAAGAGATTTCATGGTACTTGTTGCAACACATATCATCATAGAAATAAAATCCAACCCTAGAATCATACACATAAGAAGATTTTCCCTTTTCATTGATTTCAAGGAATTCTTTGTAGATCTAGACACAATGAAGTAAATTCAATGAGGAGTTACTTACTTGAGACCAAGGAGCTCTCTTTGTGGATCCAAGGCTTCCAAGTTGTAGAGCGAACTAATAATTGAGTGAGTTCCGAAACCTAGGGTTTTATGTTCAAGAACAAGTCATGGAGAACGATATAATGTGTTCGTGACATATATATATAGGCACAATGGGCCGGGTCGGTTTCAGAACAAGTCCAAAGGACTTCTTTTAGCTATGAATCCTTATCAGGCACTGCATGAATTTCTTTCAAATAAATATTTTGAATTTGTGATCCAAGAAAGTTCATGTTCCTCCAAAATATGTAGTGACTATTCCATTGAATTAATGTGCAATTATGACTTTAGTAAGTCACTTAAATTTAAATATCAACATTATGATAGATTACATAATCTTCTGAGCCAGTAATCAGAAATTCTCATGGGTCGTGATCTCGACTCTTGCCTTTGGAGTAAGAGGCAGGGGAAATTTTTGAATATGGTTCAAGAAGTGTTGATACCCACATCAAGTCATTACATTTTGGACCTTTCTGGATGTGGTAGCATCTTTTGGGTGCTCACTGCAAAATCAGGAGTCTAGATGCTATAAGAAAATTGTGATAATTAATATAAAAGATTTTGATCATAGACCATCAGAACATGAATCACTTGATTTTTGAACGTGGATTCATCTCTTTAGAGCAAGTAGGCTCAAGAACCTTATGGGATGAAAATTTTTATTGTCTTATCAAGGATAAAGGAACATTATCGTACCATTAAATAATGGACGTTTCACAGTACTAGGGTTCCACAAATTAATCTGGACAAATATTTTTAAAGATAAAAGATAGAGAAGAAATCGCACCTGTCTTCATAGGTATACACCATCCTTACATCTGGCATTAATGACCGAGTACATTCCTAGATAAGGTGGTAAATCAAGACGAAAGGCATTGTCACCAATCTGGTCGAGAATACGAAACAGTCCATACCTCAATGGCTTCAATTTCTTACCTTCCCCCTTCAACCTTTCCTTTCCTAACTTCAACCATACCATGTCACCAACACCGAAATTACAAGGAACAAGATGCTTGTCATGTTTTGCCTTGTATTTGGCTTGTGACTTCTTCAATTGTGCTTCAACGGTCGCATGAATTTGAGAAATCTTCTCTAAGAACTTTTGTGCCTTTTGTCTCTCACTTCCTTCTTTTCCCCCAACTGTTGTATCACTTGAAAACACCAAATCGAAAGGACTAGGCGGTAAGTAGCCATAACACGTCTCAAAAGGAGACTTTCCCGAAGAACTGTGAACCGCTCTATTGAAATCAAACTTTAGATATGGTAAACTCTCATCCCAAGTCTTAGGATGCTTAAAATTATATCCGCGTAACATGTGAACCATAGTCCTATTGACTACCTCTGTCTGCCCGTCTGTTTGTGGATGAAAAGTTGTACTCTTCTTCAACCTAGTGTCCATCATCCTCCACAAAGAATCCCAAAAGTGACTAAGAAACCGACTATCCCTATCAGAAATAATCGAGGTAGGTAACCCGAAATGCTTCCACACATGCTCGAAAAAGAGCTTTGCTGCACCCGCTCCTGTCACTGTCTTTGTACATGGAATCAATTTGTTGAACCGGTCAACCACAACGAACAAGTAATCATGACCCGACTTGGCCTTCGGCAATCCACCAAGGAAATCCATAGAAATACTCTCCCAAGGTCTTGATGGTACCGATAATGGTAGATACAACCCATTTTCCTGTTTGAGGGTTTAGATGTGCAACACAACTTACAACCTCGAACAAACTTAGCCACATCATCTTGCATCTTTGGCCAAAAGACATAACGTCGTAGGTTAAGTAGCGTCTTATTCATCCCAAAGTGTCCAGCAACTCGGGATGTATGTGCTTCTCTTAACCATTGCAACCTATCTCCATCTTATGGAATGCATAACAACTGACCTTTGTATAATAACCCATCTCGGAGTTCAAACTCACCTTTCAAACCACCTTTTACCTTCTCTAACACCTTCTTGAAGTCTTTACTGGATGCGTACGACTCAGCACACTCTTGAGGAACAATTGGCTGAATCCACATAGGCACCAATAAACTAACTGGTGGTCTTGACAACATATCGGCCAATTTGTTTGTAACTCCCTTCTTGTACTTGATGATTATATGAAAGGCCATCAAGTAAGACATCCACTTCATGTGTCGAGCTTGTTGTAACTTGGTTTGTGCATGCAGATACTCCAATGGTTTATGATCTGAGTGCACTACCACTTCTTTACCTAAGAGATACACCCGCCAATGTTTAACACATTGATACAAGGCATAAAATTCCTTATCGTAAGGTGGATAGTTATAGCACCCGAGAACAATTCTGAATGGTACTCCACTGGTTTACCATCTTGTAGCAACACTCCTCCTAATATATAGTTAGAAGCGTCTGACTCAACTTCAAAAGTACGTTGTAAATTAGGTAGAGCTAATACCGGTGCTTCTGAAGTCTTCTTCTTAAGTAACTGAAAAGCGTCTTCATGGGGCTGCTGCAAATCAAACTTTGCCTTATCCCCCGTCATACCATGTAGTGGCCCAGCAATAGTAGAAAAATGCTTAATAAACTTGCGCAAGTATGTGCAAGCTCCCAAGAAACTTCTGACTTCAGTCACAGTCTTGGCCACTTAGTGATCACCCCAACCTTCCTTGGATCAATCTTACGTTTCCCACCACCAACAATGAAACCGAGATATACCAACTCTTCCTTTCCAAATTCACACTTATTTTCGTTCAACTTCAGCTGGCCTTCATGTAACACTTGAAATACCTTCTCAACGTGAACAAGATGTTCCTCCCAAGTTCTGCTATATACGAGGATATCATCCAAGTAAACAATCACAAAATCTTTTATAAAAGGTCGTAAAAAATCATTCATCAAACGCATAAACGTCGCTAGAGCATTACACAAACCAAACGGCATCACCAACCATTCGAGCAAGGGCTTGTTTGGTCTTGAAAGCACTCTTCCATGTATCATCTTCTCGTACTCTCACTTGATGATAACCAGATTTAAGATCCAACTTTGTAAAGACTCGAGCACTTTCCAATTGATCCATCATGTCATCTATCCGTGGTAACGGGTAGCGGTTCTTAACTGTGACTTGTTCAAGGCTCGATAATCTATACACATACGCCAGCCCCCATCCTTCTTCGGCACCAACAACACGGCTGATCCACAAGGTGAAGCACTAGGCACTATAACTCCTAACTCTAGAAGTTCTAAGACTTGTCTCTTTATCTCCTCTGATTCTTCCACGGATGTGCGGTAGAGCCCTACATTAGGTAGAGAAATTTTTCCCATCAACATGATCTCATGTTCCACACTCCTTTTTGGTGGTAACCCTCTTTCTGAAAACAAATCTTCATATTTCAACTTCAACCTATCTAGGTCGTCTTCTTGTTGTTTGGACAAAGTAGTCAAACAAACTCTACTCGGCTTCTCTTCTAGAGAACGGATCACAAGGAGAATAAACTTTGTACTAGCATTCACCAACCGCTTAGCCTGAGTGGCTGTAATCAGACTTGCTCCTACAAGGGGAGACTCTATAGCATGAATTACATAAGTCTGACCTTCTTTCTCAAAGGTATACTTATGATCCCTTCTATATAGAGTAGCATCTCTATCCCATAAATAAGGGCGTCCTAGTACAACTTGGCACACATCCAAAGGTACCACGTCGCATGTAACCTCGGTAATGTAGGACTCATCTATAGCAAACTTGAACGTACACTGCTGCGAAACTTGTAACCCTCCTTCCTTTTGGAGCCATCCCAACGAATATAGATTTGGATGTTTGAATGTCTTCAAACCTAGCTTTTGTACCAAAGAATTTGAAAGTAAATTCTTCTGACTTCCCGGGTCAACAACGGCATCAACCAATGTTGTCTTAACTTGCATCTTCACAATGAAGAGTCTTTCCCTAGGATCATCTCTTGTAGGTCCTTCTTTTGCTCCCGTCATAAGAGAAAGCTTTGAACTGGGTTCCGTTAGTCCATGAACTTCTTTTGGAGCTTGAGCAACTAGTGTCGTCTTCTTGTCTTCTCTCTTCTGTATCCCTCTTGGCTTAAGATGAGGATGCTTCTCCCAACACTTGTCTACTACGTGCCCTGTTTGCTTGCGATGTGTGCAAGACAAACCTCTTTTGTCATTGAACTTCCCTTCGTCTTTGCTTCTTTCACCTCCCTTGACGCTGGTACCTCCAGATTTCACCTTCGGGTTCCCCTTAGAGTCAGTTTTCTTAAGCCTACCTTCAATGGCATGGGCTTTTACACTTGCTTTAGCGATAGTATCGACTGAAAACATCTTCAACTCCTTCTGTATATACTCATGGAACCCGGAGATGTACTTCATATAGATAGCATTATCCCCTAAGTCCAAATCCAACACCATAGCTTGGTTCTGAAATTCAGAAGTATATTCTTGCACGAAATGGTTGTATGCTTGCTTCAAGTTGTACCACTTGAGTCATCTTTCCTCAAGGTAGCCAACCGGATAAAACTGTTTCCTTATGACTTCCTTGAACTTCTTCCACGACAATGCTCCCTGTTTTTGTCTTCTATAAGCCTTCCACCATATAAGAGCATGCTTTTGTAGCTTCAATGTCGCACAAGCAATCTTTCTTCCTGAATTGAACTTGTCAAAGGAAAAATACGTCTCTAGACGCTCTATCCAATCATCTAATTTCTCTACGTCGATACTCCCATAAAAGTGTGGAATTTCAACATGGAAATCGATTTTCAGATTACTCTGTTTCTTACCAAGAGGTTTGGTTTCTTTAAGTTCTTTGGTTTCTGCTCCATCCCCTAGATCTTCTTCTACCTCATCCTATGGTTCATCTTCTTCTTACTCATCATCCGCAACCTCAGATGGAGTCTTACTCTTCTTCTTCTTCGGCCCGGGTGTATTGGAAAGAATACATTCCTTCAACTCTTTAAGAGTGTCTTGAATTAACTTCATGTCTGTTTGTAGCGTAGCTACCTTCTCCTCAGTAGTCTTCGGAGTATCCTCACCCTTAGGTTCTTCGCCTGGCTTCATCCTAGGGTTCCTTGTTCTTTTAACGTCTTCCTGCTTTACGAGTAACTCACCAAGATTCTTGTAGAGAGATCTAGTGAAGACCATAAACCATAGTACTTCCCTGAAAAGGAGCTTACTAAGCTCTGATACCAACTTGATACGTATAATCTTTGTAATCTTGATGACTAGAGTTATTAGGGCGGAATTTTTGAAAATAACTGTTAGGGCATCGTCCGGTCAAACCCACTAGCGTTGGTATGTCAAGCTAGTTGTCAGTTTTAGGTGTCAAAGCTCAATTCTTGATTTAGCATACTAAAGTTTAGATTTCAGAATTGGGATATAGACAAAGTAGTAGAGACCTTGAAGACGAAGAATGTGAAGACAAAGAAGACATCAATTATTCTTCATCGACAAAAGGTTAGTAGGAGTTATGACTTTTATGGAAATTCTTCTATTCTACTTTCTCTATTCTTTCGAAATATAGTCGACTACTTTAGTAGATAATAGCGATTGAGTTCGTATTCTTGTGTAACGTGGCCTTGTGTCATGACCAGTGTTTGCTCCCACAAATAATGTGAGTACAAGAATGAATGAGACAGATTCGGTGCCATGTGTCCATTAAAATGGTTTGCTTGCAAACTGTTAGTTGGATATGGATGAATCTAAAGGAGTACTCTTGAGCAAAGAGTCCATGGATTACAGTTGAGGGCGTACACACGTCTAAGTTCTGGCTAAGCCCAGTACTTCCAGTGAAATCCAGATTTAACGAAATCTGACAGGCGGATGGTTCACGAACCGGTTCGCAAACCAGAATCTCGGAAATCTTCTGAGTTCCAAAGTGACTGAACATTTCGCGAACCGGTACACGAATCCAGTGTTGGTTACTTTGCTGGTGTCGGATTTATTGGATATTCTTTCAGAATTTCACTTGGGTCTAACTCTAAACTCATTTATCTCTTAGATGGACTTGTATATCACATAATATCTTTTGTGTTCCATCTGACGATCCTCAATGAGTCAATAAGATAAGATTATCTCATGTCTGTTGGATTTCTATCTTGAAGTGTTTTTGAGCTAACAAAACACTTGACAGATAATGATAAAAAGAATTCCAATTGAGATTAATCTTTATTACTTGGTTGGCAAGTTTAGGGTTTCCTTAACTTGTGGGACAAGTAATTGATTGCTTTATTCCAAAGCAACCTATCATATTGAGTGCTATAAATAGAGGTGTCTATGGACAAATACCGCAAGCATCAAGCATACGTGAAGGTCCTTAGGGAAGGTAGCGTAAACTCTTTTCACTTCGGTGAACGCTTGTTGTGGTATAGTCATCCTCTATAGGTTGCAGCTCCTCTGGGAACTCCCTACGACTATAAAAGACTTCTCTTGAGAGTTGGGAAGCACAGGTAGGAGATTGAGATCATCTTTGGTTGAAATCGGATTAACCTGTAACCTTGGTAACCTGATCACGTTCTTGTCTATTCCATAGTCCGTCTCTTCTGCTATACGGCTATTCAAGAACTGATACGTTAC
>JAJJMA010076683.1:0-17626 GCA_023529015.1 Papaver nudicaule
ATACTACTTAAAACCCAAAACAATAATATGTGTCTATTCAAGCTCTCATGGACTTTACTAATGGGGTTTGGGCTTACACCCAAGTATAAATATCCAACTCTTAGGATTTTAATATAAAATGGTAGGATATTACAATACAGTGGAAAACATCTTACAGATTAGGATTCCCATAAAGGGTGAGGACACACTTAGGTGGAAGAGCACTCATAATGGTCAGTTTACTGTAAAATATGCTTATAGAAATATACTTAACAGTAATATTGATGTCTTATCTGTGCCAAATATCTCTTTCCCTTGGACTCAATTCTGGAGGATTAATCTGGAGCCTAAGATACTTACCTTCCTCTGGAAATGTATACAACAATGTTTGTCTGTAAGACATAAAATTGCAAGAAGGATAAATAGTGTGGATCCTAGTTGCCCTTTCTGTGTGTGTCATGGAGAGTCTATTCAACATTTGTTAATTGATTGTGTCTATGCAAGAAGTGTGCGGAATGCAGTTAATCCTAATATTTCAGCTAGTATCCAGAATAAAAACATTAATGACTGGTTCAAGGAATGGTTTGTTTCAGTTCCTGGTTGTAATCAGATTAGAGAGGAACTAATTCAAATTGCAGGTACAATTATGTGGTTCATCTGGAAATATCGTTGTGTCTTAGTATATGAAGGTAAGAAGGTTATTGTAGCTTGTATTACCAGCCAGATTCGACAGTACATAGCTGCTTGGAACAAAGTTGGTCAGCAACAGAGAAACACCAGAATTACTGGAAGCACAAGGGTAGATAGAAGGAATATCAGATGGACTAAACCTGCCAGAATGATACAGAAAATTAATTTTGATTCTAGCTTTGTTAAAGGATATACAAATTATGGAGTGGGACTAATTTGTCGCAATGATGTAGGGATATGCAAGGGCACAACATCCATCCCCCTGAAAGCTACGGATGAAGAACACGCTGAAGCTCTTGGCGCATTACAAGGGATATTGTGGGCTAAAGAAAGGGGCATCAGAAGGTTGCAGTTGGAAGGAGATAACAAGAATGTGGTGGAGGCTATCAATGGAAGGAGCTCAGCTGTTCCATGGACTACAAATTCAGTTATATTAGACTGTCGACATTTACTTTCCTGTTTTGAATCTTGGAGCTGTAACTATGCACCAAGAGAAGTCAATAATGTGGCTCATCTTATAGCTAAAGAGTCCTATAATGAAACAATTACAATTCTTAGATTTGATGTATTGCCGCAATGGTTACAGTCCTCAATAAAGGAAGACAAGGTAGCATGAACTTACAACATCAATGAAATTATCTTTCCTAGTATTTTTTTTTTTAGCACAAGTATACATAGAAATGTTCGTCTCCAAAACATTATCTGCAAGAGGTGCAACACTGAAGAAGAGACAATCACTCACCTGCTGTTTAAATGTCCTTTTGCTGCTGATTCATGGAATCATATTAATAGCCAACTTGCAAGCCCCGTTTGGGATTGTTTTTTTTCTAGCAAAAGCACTTTGTAACAAACTTGTAACCAACTTTTAGTAAAAATTGTGTTCGGTAAAAAAATTTCAAAGTGCTTTTGGAGAAAAGCACTTCCATTTTAGACCTGCTTTTAAAAGCTGGGTAGCTTTTAAAAGCTGGGTAGCTTTTAAAAGCAGTAAAAGCAGAAGTTGTGGACCCACATAATTTTATTTAGTTAATTATCCATTTTAACCTTGTTATTTTACTAAAATGGCAAATTTTACCCTTGAATATTGTGCACATATTACTATGTTCTCTATTTCATTTATTTATTTTCATTTTTTTTTGAAATAAGATAATCATTATTTATATTTATTTAAATATTTGGGGATTAAAAATACAATTTCACAAAATTAGATTATGTTTTTTATAAAAAAATTAAAACATGTCTATTTTCGTCATTAACTACGTCATCAGCACTTTTGTATGACAATTTACCAAACAGAATTTACAGTTTGTTAGTCAAGCAGCACTTTCTATATAATAATTTACCAAACGTCCTACTACTTTATTTTCACAGCACAACACAGCAACGCACTGCACAGCACAACAGAAAATCACTTTTACAAAACTCACAACAATACCAAACTCGCCTGCAGACTGATTATCAAGAATAGTCGATGTTTAACAGTGGATGAAACTTAGACTCGGAAAGATGCTGACATATCCTTTTATATTCATCACCTCATTCATACTATAGTTGTCACCATGCGGTACATCTGAAAAACAAGATGTGAATTAGTCTTTGAAAATACTGACATACCTCTAGACATGTCTATTTCCACATTATGCACTTCGTACCTCTGCTAGGATTAATATCACTAGTCAGATCACCAAGCTTCCTCAATCTAGGATGTTCAGACCATTAAGAGAGTTATTAGCCCCGTTTGGGATTGTTTTTTTTCCACTACCAAAAGCACTTTGTAATAAGCTTGTAACCAACTTTTACCGAAAAATGTGTTTGGTAATTTTTTTTCAAAGTAGGCCTGCATTTAAAAGCTATTCCTGAGTAGCTTTTAAAAGCGGGAAAAGTAGAAGTTGTGGACCCATCTAATTTTATTTAGTTGATTATCCATTTTAATTTTGTTATTTTACTAAAATGACAAATTTTATCCTTGAATACTGTGCATATATTAGTGTATTTTCTATTTCAATTTTTCACTCTTTTTTTTCTTTTGAAATAAGTAATCATCATTTATATTTATCTAAATATTTAAGAATTAAAAATACAACTACATATAATTAGATTTATATTTTTTTATAGAAAAATAAAACATGTCTATTTCCGGCTTTAACTACATCATCAACACTTTTACATGACAATTTACCAAACAGAATTTACATTTTGTTAGTCAGGCAACACTTCCTACATTATCATTTACGAAACGTCCTACTACTTTATTTTCATAGCACAACACAACAACGTACAACACAACATAATAGAAAATCAAAACAATACCAAACTCGCCTGTTGTCTGGTCTAGACCACAACAGGGTTGGATAAAACTTAATATCGATGCCCCTTATGCACTTCACTCTAACTATGCTGGTATAGCTCTAATCTTGAGAGATTTTTCAGGAAAACTATTGGTGGCGAAATCAGTGGTAGATTGGTGCAGAGATGCAGATCAAGCTGAAAGCTCTTGCAATTGTAGGGGCATAATCTCGTCGGGCTACGTGTCATCATCCGATAAGGGATGCAAGGTATCCTAGCCTGGGTACGAAGCATGGAGGAAAGTCAAAGTCCAATTCACGACCGCCAATCGAAGTAATCATGACCGTACACTTGTAAAGGGGAAACTACGAACCAACGAACGAGATGGCGAAGAAGATGAGGTAGTTGGGTCATTAATGATCTCCATAACAAAGTAGAAGTTGTCATACCCGTGTCTAAAGACTCATCGAAGAAGAAGGCCCGAAGGATGAATCAAGCCCCAGGAAGATATCCATCGATGAAGAAGTTCATACTCGAGACTCAGATCAGATCGTCACTACTCCTCGATACCCAACTACACTTCGATAGAGAGAAAGACTTACTCAACAAAGACTGACAGACACTTCGACACTCGGTCGTACAATTTATCTTATTAGCTGTAATCCATTTTGTAATTCGCCTTGCGAGCCAAATTCAGTTATAGGGGATGAAATTTTTGGTAAGAGTTGGGGAGAGAGAACTAACTCGCCATTGAGCTTTAATCTCCTCAGATCCTTGAGCACGTACCCTTGTAATGTGATCACTTAGAGAATTTGTAATCCAATCATAATCAATACAAGGTCTTGTTCTTTACTTATTAATCTCGTCTTGTTCTCACTCTTTTTAATGAATAGTCCTTAGCTCGATTCAGTGTATGGAACCATAATTAGTCGCATGGATCGAATGGCTGTGATGTGTTAGATCTGTAGGCATATTTTACACATCTATAACAATGCTTGAAGCAGTGAAGTGGATGAGCAGCTTAATCTGGCCATTGTGATTCTGGAGGGTGATAACAAGATAGTTGCTGGAAGTATAAATGGTGCTTAAAGTACGATTAGGTGGGAGGATCAAAATATCATTGGTGAAGCAAAGGATGTGTTAGATAGTCTAAGTAATCTAAGAGTCTGTTTTAATCATAGAGATAGTAATATGGCTGCTGATAAACTTGCCAAGTTTAGTCTAGTCAATAAGATATCTAAAGAGTTTAGGGTGACATCCCTAAATCTGTAAAAATCCAACTAAATGTGGATCAAGTTAGCTCTAGGGAGCAAGTGTAAGTCTGTAGTCTGTTGTTCTGGTTCCTATTTTCTTTATGTTGTCAAGTTTCTATGTTGGTGTACCCTTTTTTTTTAAAGGGGGTAAATTCTATTTAAGCATCAAAAGATTAAAAACTCAAGCCACATAGAAAATGAAGGAGCAAGGTCCAACCAAAGTAGCATGAGAGCAGTTCTCTCTTAACACTAGGACTGACTCTATTAAACCCGAAACCCTTAAGTTAACTATCCAACTAACATAACTGCTAATATTAGGCTGTTCACTATGGAACATGGGCAGGGAATGAATTGACTAATAAGCGTGGTCTAAACTTTTTCATCTCTCCTCTACCCTCTTGCATACCCCAGAAATGCAGTGATCCTCCCAGTTCCGAGAAGAAAACGATAAAGACAGTATCGCTGGAAAGCGAGGGAATTATTATCGCTTTTTACTTTTTGGCGATGTAAAGTATCTCGCTCATGTGGGCGACGTAAGCTATATCGCCCAAGGTTTGACCTTTTTTATCGTCCCAGGTTTGATACAATAGCTATTTTAATTCAAAATCAAGAAAAAAAAATCAAAACTATACACAATTGGTTTTAGACATACCTCCCCCACATTTGTTGATGAAATTTAATTTGGAAACCGCCAACATGATTAGGGAATGATTTCCTTCATACCCAAACTTCCAATTTTTTAAAACACATTTTAATTTACTGGTTGCAGGGGGACGAAGAACGGGCAGTAGAAAGAAGAATGAAGAAGGAGAAGAAGATACATGAGATGAGAACGAGACATTAAGCGTGTTTATGGATTGACACGTGAGGCGAGGAAGACTATGCCGCCAGACTTTGGTTGACCAGTCCGGCGAGAGGGTTGATGTCGCTTTTGGGCGGCGATACCTTTTATATCACTTTTTTAAAGAAAAAGCTATTCAAACTTTCTCGCCTAAGTGGATCCTCCATAGTGGTCAGGCGATACTGGGAGGGACTGGCCTGCTATACTCCCCCTTTTCATTCCTCCGTTCCATAGTGAACAACCTCATACATAGTAGACCGACACTGGACATACCAAAATAGAGTACAAAGATAGAGCCTACCTTTCTTAAGCTTAATGGAGATCCTTTTTTTTCTTTCAAATTAAAATTGAACAAAAGGTGGCAGGGAAGATTGTTGCAGATCAGAGCTTCAAATCAAAGTCGTATAATGTTGAGAAAATTGATAAAGTACCCTAGGTTTGTAATATGCTAAAGAAAAGTAACCCCGAAATATTTGGATTTTCTAAAGTACCCTTTCCGTTACATTTTCCATCTAAGTTAGTCAAACTTTGTTTTTCAAGTCAAAATGGGTTGTCAAATTACAAGATACCCTCGAACCCTCACCACCACTACCGTAGGTGGTGGTCGTGGGGGTGGGGGTTCAGGGTTTAGGTGGTGGGGTGGGGGTTCAGGTGGTGGGGGTGGGGGGTTCAAGTGGTGGTTCAGGGTTCAGGTGGTGGTGGTGGTGGTGGTAGGGGGTTCAAGTGGTGGTGGTAGGGCTTCAGATGGTGGTGGTGGTGGTGGGGGAGGGGTTAAGGGCAGTTCATGGTTCATGTGGTGGCAGTAGGGGGTTCTGGTGGTGGTAGTAGGGGGTTTAGGTGGCGGTGGTAGGGGTTCAAGTAGTGGTTGAATGTGAAGGGTGAATTTGACATTTTGCAAGTGCCACCTCACACTTAACCCCCACTAACGGATGGAAACCGCTACATTCAATAAAACGGTCAACAAAAGGTTACTTTAGAAAATTCTCAAAAAATAAAGGTACTTTTCTTTAGCATATCTCAAAACCATGGTACTTTATCAAGGCGATGACTAAATACAACCCACAAAATAAATAAATACAACCCTCTTAAAATATTATAAATCCTATCGGCATGAGTGAATAAAACTCACTTTCGTTCACTCACAACAATACATTTGCAAGCACAAAAATATTATAATCTAAGCCACCTAATTGAATCTAAAGTCTAAACCCATTATTGGATCAACTTTTATCACTATCATCTTTAATCCATTATCGAATAACCATCAATTTGTACCAAAAAAAAAAGAAAAAAAAAACTAAGAACTACCATCAAGTTCTCTCAAGTTTCCCTGATATTTTTGTGCATTTGATATTTTTGTTTTAACTAGGTGTTGAAACCTTTATCTTGTTTTTTTTTTAAAGGTCAAGTATTGTTTTATTATTGATTTGAGGGACAGTAAGATACAACTCGTGGTGTAGTAACACCCATACGATCATTAAGCAAAATTTGGTACAAAAAGGGGGGGGGGTGTAACTACGTCCCAGATAACTGTTGTAGGATTCTGTGGATGTCGTGTCTGTCTTCGAACCGCTTCATCAGCCAACTCATCTGCCGCCTGATTCGCTTCTCGATATGCGTGTGTAATTGTAAGTGAGCGAACTTTCCGAAGGAGCGTGACCGCCTCATGTAGTATTCCATCCAAATACCAGGGTGCCCGAAGCTGTACATTATGTAGAATTTGAAGCATGGATTTCGAATCAGCCTCAAGCCAAACATTCTCCCAACCATTTCTGTGAATCATCCTTGCCGCTGCTAGTAGTCCCCATGACTCTGCCATAATAGTTGTGGTGACACCCACAGAAACCGCCATTGCTTGTATAAGGTTCCCGTCTGTATTTCTGGCAATAACACCTATTCCTGAGGCACCTGGATTGCCTTTTGAAGCACCATCAATATTAATTTTGATACAGTTTGGCTGTGGAGGCTGCCAAGCTACTTCAATTGTGATTGTTGAGCGTGTCAGTGAATTCAGAGGTGGAGGTGCAACATCAGGAAGGAACGGAATAACATGGGTTCTAGACCATTCGAATTCCTTCCATAAAACGAGAATGAGCTGGAAAATCTTTCTAGGAGTGTGTATTACTCGTTTGTAGATACGCTCATCCGAGCAAGCCAAATGTTCCATACCGTGTAATGGAGGAGGTTCTGCTGTGGTTCAGGAACATGAACTCCGAGTAACTCTATGATTGTTATTGGGATTTGTGAATTATTCGTCAGAGGTGACATGGAACTGATCAGGAAATCCCAAATGAACCGCCAGACTTCAGCTGCAAAACTGCACTTAAACAACAAATAGTTAGTAGTCTCACGGTAGGGCAAGAGGCGTTATCCGTCATATTCCGAGCATGGAGGACATCCAAAGTTGGGATGGCTTCATTAATGGCTTTCCACAAGAAAAGCCTGATTTTATAAGGGCAAGAGAATTTCCAGATACGAGAAGAGAACTCCGCACTTGGGAGACTGATGGTTGCTTCCGATGATGAGCTTTCTTCGAGTAATGTCCGTTATCCCGTCTTGACAGAATAGTTCCCTGAATTGGTAAAAAGGCCAAATAAATTGTCAGATGATCGTTGTTAAGGTAAGTAAATAGCCAGAATACTATGTGTAATCCTCTCTGGAAATGAACGGAAAATCAGTTGTTGATCCCATGTTCTCGTTTGGTGGTTAATAAGCGAAGCCACAACATTTCCGGGAAGTAAAGAGTTGTGTCTTGCGTCTGTCGCTGATTGCAGAGGAATCCATTTATCCGTTATCGTTGTATTCGTTCCATCACCAATAATGGAGAAGGCATGTTCACGCAGAAATGAAGAAACTTTAACTAAACCTTTCCACATAGGGCTAGCTGTTGCAGCAGGTTTGGGCAATGCAGGGAGACTGGATTTATCCTTCAGATATTTCGTGTGGCGTAGATTGGTCCAAATAGATATTGGATGTTGATGTAGCTGCCAAACACGTTTGAGAAGAAGCGCCTTGTTGTGTTCTTGTGCTTTTCGAATACTCAAGCCACCTTGACTCCGCAGTTGTGTGATCTTTTTCCAGTGCAGGGTGTGTAGCTTCCTTTTTGTTCCATCATGCCCCCAGAAAAAATTCCTAGTAATTTGATCGATTTTCCGATGAACGTTATCAGGGAGCAGTTGCGTCTGCATAATATGATTGGCCGTAGGAGTGAGTGAGGTGTTGATGAGTGTAAGCCTCCCCGCCGGATTAAGGCATTTAGACATCCATCCCTTTCCCTTTCTTTCGTATCTGTTGATGAGGTCCGTAAAATTTCTAGATGAACTCCTTCCATTTGGAAACTGAACTCCCAGGTAAGTCGGAATAATATATGTTGTTGCGATCTGAAAAAAACCTTGGAGTGATGCAGTCTTGTCTGAAGGGAGCTTGGGATGGTGGACAATGGTTGATTTGGCTCTATTGATCTGCTAACCAGCCGACTTCGAGTATGAATTCAAAAGTGTATTGAGAGCAGCGCAGGTATTCGCATTCGCCATAAAAGATAAAAGGAGATCTGAAAAAGGAGGGGTACTGAAATACAACAAACTTTTCGTTTGGGCTCGTGAGTCTTATGGTTTAAGTTTGGACGATCTCAAAAATCAATATCCAAACTCTAATAACTGGAGTTGTGATCTTGGGGATCAACTCGACAAAGTTGGGACTTTGGAGTTAAACTCTACAGTTATTGGATAACGTACTACTTGGTGCTTTAATTATATAATCAGAGATATAATGCGGAAAGTAAAAGCACACAAGACACCAGAGATTTTTTTAACGAGGAAACTGCCTTGCAGAAAAACCTCGGGACCTCGTCCAGATTGAACACCGCCCAGTACAAACTGACTACAAACGCTAACCTACTATAAGACTTCGGTCTGGGATGTAGCAGAGACCAACTCCATCCCTCCAAGCGAATTGGCTACTGTCGCACTCCTTACATCTCTAGATCCCCCACAGATCGTCACGCACTTGATTCCCCCAGCTGACGTCCTTTACATGCCTAGGAGTTTCTTTGACCGATGTCAAAGGCTTGTGTCAGCAATATTGGCTTTGCAACCTAATTGTTGACGTATGGTCTAACTGTCCTCTATCAGTTTACCACACACAAGTTGACTTCCTTCGGATGATTAAATCCAGGTCATACGGAAATCTACTTCACAAATCAGGGCTGACAAGCAAACCGAGTAAGCTATGCCCAATTTGTCTCTACCTCAGTTATACACAAAGAATCACTTAAGAAACTTGTATAACTGGAGCTAACTAGGTCTTACAACACCGAGTGCAGCCGTGCGTTGCTACCTTTCAACCTTGTGTGTAACGTATCAGTTCTTGAATATATGTATAGCAGAAGAGACGGACTATGGAATAGACAAGAACGTGATCAGGTTACCAAGGTTACAGGTTAATCCGATTTCAACCAAATATGGTCTCAATCTCCTACCTGTGCTTCCCAACCCTCAAGAGAAGTCTTTTATAGTCATAGGGAGTTCCCAGAGGAGCTGCAACCTATAGAGGATGACTATACCACAACAAGCGTTCACCGAAGTGAAAAGAGTTTACGTTACCTTCCCTAAGGACCTTCATGTATGCTTGATGCTTGCGGTATTTGTCCATAGACACCTCTATTTATAGCACTCAATAAGATAGGTTGCTTTGGAATAAAGCAATCAATTACTTGTCCCACAAGTTAAGGAAACCCTAAACTTGATAACCAAGTAATAGAAATTAATCTCAATTTGAATTCTTTTTATCATTTATCTGCCAAGTGTTTTGTTAGCTCAAAAACACTTCAAGATAGAATCCAACAGACCAGAGATAATCTTATCTTATTGACTCATTGAGGATCGTTAGATGGACCACAAAAGATATTTATGTGATATACAAGTCACCTAAGAGATAAAGGATTCAGAGTTTAACCCAAGTGAAATTCTGGAAGAATATACACTTAATCCGAATACCAGCAAGATAACCGACATTGGGTTCGCGTACTAGTTCGCGAAATGTTCAGTCACCTTGGAACTCAGTAGAAATCTGAGTTTCTGGTTTGCGTACCGGTTCGTGAACCGTCCGCCATTCAGATTTGGCCAAACTTGGATTCCGCTGGAAGTACTGGGCTTAGCCAGGACTTAGACGTGTGTACGCCCTCAGCTGTAATCCATGGACTCTTGCTCAAGAGTACTCCTTTAGATTCACCCATATCCAACTAATGATTTGCAAGCAAACCATTTCAATGGACAAATGGTATCGAATCTATCTCATTCATTCTTGTACTCACAGTACTTGTGGGAACAAACACTGGTCATGAAACAAGGCCACGTTAGACAAGAATACGATCTCATTCGCTATTATTACTACTAAAGTAGTCGACTATATTTCGAAAGAATAAAGAAAGTATAATAGAAGAATTTCCATAAAGTCATAACTCCTACTAACCTTTTGTCGATGAAGAATAATTGATGTCTTCTTTGTCTTCACAGTCTTCGTCTTCAAGGTTTCTACTACTTTGTCTATATCCCAATTCCGAAATCTAAACTCTAGTAGGCTAAATCAAGAATTGAGTTTTGACACCTAAAACTGACAACTAGCTTGACATACCAACGCTAGTGGGTTTGACCGGACAATGTCCTAACAAGATCATCTGCATACATCAAATGAATAAAATCTGGCGCCTTGCGCGAAATTCTTATACCCTGAATCTGTCCTGAGGTTTGCAGAACACCCAAATTAGTAGATAGAACCTCATCACATAATATAAAGATGTATGGTGAGAGGGGATCTCCCTGTCTTATTCCTCTGCGAGGTTTGATGTTTCCATGCGGAGCACCATTAACAATTACAAAATATGAAACAGAAGAAACACAAAGCATGATGTATTCAACAAACTGTTGCGGGAAACCCATATGCTGTAGAGTAAGGCGAATAAAACCCCAATTCAGAGAATCATAAGCCTTTTTGATGTCCAGCTTCATAACCACTTTAGGTGCAGATAGTGACGGTATTGTACGAATGTGATGAAATAGCTCTGCCGCAATAACAATATTCTCCTGTATGGAACGCTTAGGTACAAAGGCACTCTGGTGAGGACTAATAAGAAAAGGTAAAACTAACCTAAGTCGAGCAACTAGAATCTTGGAAATGACTTTGTAAATAACGTTGCAAAGACCAATGGGTCTAAACTGTTCAGGCGAGGTAGGGTTGTCAGTTTTGGGGATGAGCACAATATTTGTTTTGTTAATGGTCTCATGTAATTCATTGTTGGTGAAGAAATGTGAGACCATTTCAAAGATTTGCGTACCTGTGATCTCCCAGAACAGTTTATAGAACTTACTAGTATAACCATCTGGACCAGGTGCCTTTTCTGATCCTATTGAGAAAAGAGCCTCTTTGACCTCCTGTTGAGTAACTTGCTGAACCAGTGAGTTAACTTGATTTGGTGAGATCCTATTGGAGTTACAGTGGAACAGCTCATGATCAATGGTAGTGGCAGGAGCTTTGTATTGACCATCAAAGTACTGTAGGATTGTGTCTGCGATTTGTTGTGGCTCAAAAATCCAGTTTCCCGAATCTGAGAGAATTGAACGGATGTAGTTGTGTCTTCTGTGGATAGTGGCTTTAGTGTGGAAGAAAGTTGTATTGAGGTCACCCTGTTGTAGCCATTGTACTCTGGAACGTTGTCTCCAATATGCCGCATAGCATTCCAACAACATTGTATGAGTATTACGAAATCTTGACCTGTGGTCATAGCGGCATGCTGTTGTGTCATTTGAATCTGTCGTTCTGCTCCTTGGATCAATGTTGGTAGATGCCCAAAAGTACGTCTATCCCAATTCTGGAGAGCTGAGGCAGTATGTTCAGATTTGAGGATGATGTTAATGGCCGGATTGGGGTTGTGTCCTTCACACCAGGAAGAGGCCACTATTTGCTTACATTATGGGTGTAAAAACCAAGAATGCTCCACCTGGAATCTTCTCACTCACGGTTTAATAAGAACCTTTCTTCCAGCAGTATAGATGCATGATCCGAAGCCACTCTAGTAAGGTGTGTCACCAAAGAATGTGGATTCTGCTGGATCCATAACGAGTTTGAAAGCGCCATGTCTAGTCTTTCAAAAATGACATCATTTGCATCCTGTCTATTCGTCTAAGTGAAAGGAATGCCTTTAAACTCCAAGTCAATTAAACCATAAAGATCAATGAAGTCAAGAAACGCAGCTGCCTGGGAAGTGTGGAAGGGTCTACCACCCTTCTTTTTCGCCTGAGAGATCACTTCATTGAAGTCACCAAAGAGCATCCACGGTAATTGAGGAGGAGGAACCATAGATTGGAATTCCTGCCAAAAATTGGTCCTCGCTGCTGGATTAGGTGGTCCATAGATGCCTGTCAGGAACCATGGAGTAGGCTTGGTAGGTTGTGTTATCTTCACATGAATCATGCTTTGATGAGCAATAAGAATGTCCACCTGCATATGAGAATTCCAAAACAAACAAAGACCTCCACTTCTACCATTACATGGGACAGCAAATCCATTGGAAAATCCTAGAGAATCTTTTAGCTTGTCAATAAAAAGAGTCTCAGCAATTGTTTCAGCAAAAAAGATAATTTCAGGTTTAATTTGTCGAGTGAGTTTAGAGAGTCTTTGTCTAGCAGAGGGTTTATTTGCCCCTGACAATTCCAAGCAAGAAAACTCATAAATGGGCAAAAACAAGATCGAGACTTAAAACAGTATGGTGAACACGTTGATATAAGCCCATGCCAGGCCCAGTAAAATGGTTTAGATGGGTGAAAGAAAATCAGGGGAGCTAGTCCGAGTCCAGTTGGGTCAACTCAGTGATTTCTGCTATATCCTGTTCAAATCGAAAAAACACAGCGAGAGAGTAGTCGGAAAAAAATGGCGACAACCGAACAAGGAACTAAATAAGTGAATCAAGGCAGTCTAGGAAACTAGAAAGTCAAAGGAAAACTAATACAAACGTTCCCTGAATTTCTAGTAAGTAGATGCAAAAACAGAAACCAGGTTGAAGACTAAATCTCAACTTAATCCACAAACAAACGAACAAAGAAGAAGACCAAACCCAGCAACAGAAACTGATGTAACCGCGACAGGTGCTACAGGGACATAAAGCACAGCTCAGATCTGAAAAACAGACTGAGTTGTAATTGATTGATGCAGTTCCTGCTTTCAGAGATGACTGGAATCGAAAGCCACACACCGAGGAAGAGGAGCTGATGAAGGATGATGAAGAAAGCAGAGGAGTAGAGTACGAATCGAGGGAAGATGGAGGTGAATCGGTGCTGATTTAGGTGACTCAGTTTACTCCGATTTGATCGCCTCTCCAGACTTCCTCGCTCCAAATTTTGTTTTTTTTAACCTTTATCTTGTTATTGTAACTATATATTAGAGATTTGAACCTTTATCTTGTTACTGTCAATATATATCAAAGCATAGTTTTTAAATTCAATGAAGAAAAAAAATCAGAATATACATATATTAAAACCTTAGTTAGGGTTTTTGTAAGAATTAAATCTTAAACCTTGAAAGATATTAAAGGCCGATGTAAAAAACTTTCATATTGAAACATAAATTAAGATTTATAGGGAAGGGAAACATAGGTTAATAACAATTTAATTAGATTGATTAAGAGTACTATAAAGATTTTGGTTTATCATTAAACCCTATAATTTCAGAATGTTTTACTTAGCTGAGATTAAAAGTAGGGAGTTCTCTCAATTTATAGACCTCCTGACCCCACCTAAGAAAATTTTATCCAATCACAAACCTGCCGAATATTTTCTCTGAGGTGGTAAAAGCCCTACCGTCGCACTTTTCCTTCCTTCCTGTTCGCTCTAGCTTTCTCCGTCTTCTCTAGCGTTTTTTTCTCTCTCTTTCTCTTATCAAATCAGCAAAATCCTAAGTAAACCGTAACTCTATTATATATTTCTTTCTCTTATCGTCGAATCTCTCTGTGGTTTTGAATCAAAAAATCAGATTCAAATCGATAATATGAACCAAGTTTACCTGAATCTCTCTGGATTGATTTTCGCTGAAGTAGAAAACCAAATTCAATTTTCAATCGGTACACTCTAACGCTTTTTTTCCCCGTCTCTTTGTTTCTATGAACCAATGAACCCTAACCCATTTGTTCTGATTTGCAGGTACGGTTTTCTTTACTCTTGATAACAACCAAATATGCTATCATCTGTTCGTAACCCTAACCTTATTATTGAAATTTTTTCTTAGATTTTTTTTATTGCAAGGTTTAGTTCCAGAATGTCGATTTTGATTTAGCCAAATGAAAAAAAATAAAAATTATCGAATGGTTTAATGGGTTATTCCAAAATGGTTATAAGAGAAACTGATGTTATATCATGCTTATTAGGTTGTAGAACCCATGTGTCCTGGTAGGACCTAGGAATAAAAGATGAAGATAAACCTTTGTTGTAAATCATTAGACAGAAATGTTAAGGTTTGCTTTTATTTATCTCATAGAAAAGCAAGAAATGATCTGCCAATGACTGTTATTCGTTGATGATTGCCAAAAAATCCTGACTGTTATTCGTTGATGAGTTAATAAAGCAAGAACTGGCATTTGGGTTGCAGCATCAGGGGTGTTCACTTCTGTGAGTTCGACACATGCTATACAAAGATATGCTGGATGTGGGAGTTACGTGATAGTTGTTTGTTTGAGCTTTAATTAGATTGCCATTATGTACAGTTTTTTGTTGGCTCACTTTGATAAGTCTTTATGGTATTGATTTGCATTTTAAGATTGCGATTATATAACTTAAGTACTTAGGGCGTGTTCCGGGATTCGTCATGGAATGTGGTGCGAAGGGTGTATTCTGACTGATGATTCCCCTTTTGGTGTGTTGATCACAGCTTGCAGGGTACTCTGTTATGAACAGATCCATAAATCTCTTTGCATGTTCCGTGTATTTTTTATTAATTCAAATTTTCTGAAGTGCGATCTGTCTGCTTTATGAGTATCTTAGGTTCATTATCTTCAATTTTAGTTATATGTTCAATTACGTTGTGAATATAGTCTTAACTTTTGTGTATCTCTTGCATTCTGATTGGTTTGTGGCTTTCAGGAGCTTTATTAACAAACCCATTTGAGGAAAAGGAAATTCTATGTTTTTCTAATGGCGATGAACATAATGCGGGTAACTCTTTTCTCCTATTTTTTCCTCTCAAATTTGTCAATCACGGTTTTTAATTTCTGTTATTTTAAATATTCCTCACTACTTTCGGTTCCTCATCACAATTTCTCAAAAGCTTCCTTAATGCTTCTTCTGCAGAATCAAGAAGTTTAAGTTGAGGGTTTATCGATCAAAAAAGAAAAGAAAAATGGAGGTTTAGTTGCATTACTATTTTCTGTTCTTATTAATGGGGTGGAAAAACCACTTACATATACATATACGAAGAAACTTTACAACAACCTGTAAGCACATACCATTTTAACATTGATTTTGATTTCGTTGACAATGTTGCTATAATTTAAACCCTGCAATTATAGTTGGTGGATTTGCAGCTTTGGGACTTCCATGAGTATTATTTTTGTAAGAAGACAAAAGGTATGGGTCTTGAATCTAACACCAAACTTTACTAATTTGCAGGGTTAGAGGGACAAGTATATCAGCTCTTCCAAAGTAGCAATTTTCTTGGTTTCTTAATAATAGTTTTTGTTTGCACTTCATTGCACATTGTACTAATTTGCAGTTGCTGGTGGTAATCATTCCTCTGGCAGTCTTGCGACTTCTTAATTCTAAAGTCTGTCTTCATAGCTTCCCAAATATTTTGTACTTCAAAGTGATCTCTGAATATCGTTGAGAACAATTTTATTTTTTCTACTGTCTAGCAAGCCATGCTTATACTACCTGTCATTGTTTACTTGAATGATGTGGTTATTTTATTTTTTATAGAATATTCTTGCAATCCAGAAGGAGTAAGTTGAGGAGTCAGTGCAACCCAAAGTATTCCTGACAAAGGAAATCCAAGACGATACATTTTCATCTTCTAAACAGATCTAGAAATGGATAACGGTTAGTGATCTACGCTCTCACCATCTCACATTAAATCCCATACCTCTGCTTTTGTAAGTTGGATAATATTTGTTGATATTTTCTTGGTGTTATAAACTGAAGCATTTTGAGGTTATTCTATACCGAGTGTATTTCAAGGAGCACAACCTGGCGCTGATAATGATGTTTTTGGGGTATCACTTCTAATAATGTGGAAACCGATCGATTGAATAGAACCAAAGTGGGTTATTGGTTTGGTCTTAGCAATTAACAGGGTTAATGGAACTATTTTTATACGTTGTGCGTTTATAATCAAAACCCAGCTTCGATTTGAAAAATGAACTCAACTGCAAAGAATACCACTAAAACATAAAGTTTTTCTGCATAATTTTTTTAATGTTTGAGATTGTTATTCAATTTAATATTTTGAATTCAGGTTACTTATATTACATATATTTGGATGTTTTTTAGGTGAAGTTCCGTACATAGGACAATTTATTTGGATTATGCTTGAAAGGTGGAAGGTTGCTCTTGACTTTGTTTATGAAGATGATTGCTTAGTGTTATAAGTAAGCTTGCGATCTCTTTGTGTCAATAAATCATTTGCACTTTAAGAAATGATACGTGCCGTTTTAGCTCAAATGGCCTAAAATTTCGATTATATTTAAGAAATGATACGTGCCGTTTTAGCTCAAATGGCAGAGCACGTGGTTCTTAACCATGAAGTTGTGGGTTCGACTCCCATAAATGGCATAATTATTTGAGTAGGCTAAAAGCTATTTTTACGATGGCAGTATTAGGTCTGCAAAATATGCAGTGCAACACAGGCGTACATACACTTAAAACGTATGTCATGTATATATCATCTTGGTACTTGGATTAATGGGTAATGGGTATAGCAATAAATCTCATAAGCCAATTAGAACAATGGTCTCCCCCATCAGAACCATTTCAAAACTATAAACTTTGAGAGTGGTTTTGCTAATATTCTGATAAATTTGTAGCTCACTATAAAACCACATGGTTGCATTCGAGACATTTTAAGCTTGATGATACTACATGTGATATTCTTCTTTACGGAGTCTACAAATAACAAGATGATTGGATCTACTTCTAAAATGGAAGAGAATATACCGGGAACTAACGAAGTTTTGCAACCATGTTTTCCTTCTTAATAGTGTCTATTAACCCCAATTAGTTGCACATGTAGCCTACATAAGAAAATTGATGATGTCATATTCTGGAACCGCAACTCAATAGTTTGTCTTCCTTGCAATTCCCGTTACAATGTGTACTAATCCCATTAAAAGTAGTCTATTATTAGGCACATGTTTCCCTTTTTTATAAGATTTTTAGAATTAATTACTTTTTTGGTTACGTAGCTTCTTCAGAAAGAAACCAGGTAGACTTCTTCACAAAATAGGAATACACATTCATTCATTTACAACATATAATTATAGCACAATGCAAACGATGTGAAGCCAGGCAGCACCTCTTCTGCAGCCCGAGGGCCTAATAATTAAGCA